>JANHAO010024983.1:0-11467 GCA_026873985.1 Saraca asoca
GACTTTTTCTAAATCAAGAACATATATCCATATTAGGAAAAAATCATCAATGATTGTTATAAGATACTTATTGCTACATATAATGGGTTGATAAGGGCCACCCATGTCTGTATGAATAATTTGCAAAAGATCTTTAGTACAAACTGAACCTTTTTTTTCTAATCTTGTTCATTTTTATACAATAATCAACACATGTTTCTAGGTCCTAGAAGTCAAGAGTAGGAAGTATATTGTCTTTTATCAATCTTTATACTCTTCCACTAGAAATGTGGCCCAATCTTTTCTGCTACAATATAAAAGACTTTTCCTTAATTAAGGGTCTTTTGGTAATAACTTGTTCAACATTACATACAGGGGCATAAATTTCATATGGAGTTAAACATATTCTATATGATCCATATGATAAAGTACAATAGCCAACTACAGTTAAATCATAAAACAAGGAAACATTCCCATTTTTTAAATTAAAAGTGTAACCTTCTTTATTCATAACAGAAATTGAAACCAAATTCTCTCTAAAAGATAAAATATAGAAAGTGTTCCTTGAAGTAAATTTGAAACTGGAATCAAAATTTAGACAAACTACTCCTAGGAATTCTATGTTCACCTCCATGTTGTTGCCAACCACAAGTTTACTCTCTTCTTTATTTGGCCTCCTCATACTTATGAACACCTATATAGTGAACACAACATGATTAGTTGCTCCACTGTTAAGCCACTAAGAATCAGGTGGGGCCATAGCTAAATTGGATTCATATAAAATAAGAGCCAAAGAGTTACCTTCATTCTCACATTAACCAAGTTTTATATTTGATGCAATTCACTTTAAAATGACATTTATTCTTATATAAGTAGCACATATCTTTCTTAAAAGCAGGTTTATTGAAAGCCACAGCACTTGACTAACTAGAGCAAGAAATTTAGATTTCTTACCCTTTCCTTTGTCATTGGCCTGGACACAAAGATAATAGCTTGTTTTTAGTTTCTCCTCCTCAGCAACACACCTATTGATTAGGCCATTAATGCCTTATGCCTCATCCTGAAAATTATATGTGGCAACAAGTAAACCAAAATCAACAGGGGGTGTTCAATGCTGATGAACAATATAGGCATCAAGAAAAGAAATATTTAGGGCTTTCAGCTTAGTTTGACGGTGGACCATCTTGATAATGTATTCCATAATGCTTCTAAATCCATCAGATCTCATGGAGTAAAGCTCCCTTAAAAGTGTATCTATTTTAGTATTTAATGAGACTTTATACTACTGGGACATAACAGTCAAGATTTCTTAGCCTCAGTGGTTCTAGAAGACCACTCAATAGTTGATTAGGAATAGACATCTTCATTGTCAAATAACACATGCAATTCGACTTCCACTAAGCTGCATAAGCTTGTTTATGTGCATCGATGTTAGTTTTGATGACTTTAGTTAGCTTATTAGTGGTCATTGCCAAATCTACATCTGCCATCTCAATAACAAATTCCATATCTTGCTTCTACTTCTTGAAATTTGAACTAGTCAACACCTCAATAGTGACCATAATATTATTAATAGAAAAACTAACTGAATAGATCAAATACAATGCAATTTATCAACAAACTATACGATAATATTGATATAAAAATCATATAAAAATAATCATAATTTAGAATTTAGATACATGATTATGCAACACCTTTGGGCAAAATACATCATATGCAATTCCAAATTCTTCATATGAAACAACCTAGAAATATATTTCTACCTTCATAAATCTACCACGTTCAAGTGAATAGATCACTTAGATAGGTCACTTCCAAATCATAAGTCTCATATGACATCTCTAGATCTTATACAAAGTCAACACCTTTGGGGTAAAAGAATTTTGTACTTAATAAGAGACATCCCTTACAATCAAAGTTCAAAATCTTATAAATCAAATGAACTGTCCACATTAATGATAACAGTTTAATCAATTCATAAGACTTTCTTTTATGTTGAGATACAATTTATTATTATCCATACAAAATAACTTTAATTGTGTGATTTAATCCTCATAGACATGGGACCATAAATGTCTTTAATCACACCTTAATATGTAACATAGTCTGTACCAGATGCACAAATTATCTCTTGATAATGCTATAATTCAAATATACTAATGCATTGTTATCTCACTTTATGAGAGATAACAAAATCTCTCTAATGTGACATTGATTATGCAAAGTGTATCAAAAATTAAACTTTATGAGATATGAAAGCATAATTATCTCCAATGTCACATAAAAATAAAATTTACATGCATATTACATGAAAAATTAATTTTATTATGGCTTTATATAAACTCTTGAGATTAATTTATAATTTAGGGTTTTAATCAAATTCATTGCTTAACATAATTTAATTTAGCCCATATTATGAAATCAACTTCTTATTAAAAGCAATCATAAGTGAAACCATTATTAAGTTATCGTTCGTAAAACTTTTATCAAAAGCAATTATTTCTAATAACATTTTGTATTCACCTCATTCACGTATCAAAAACCAAGCTAATAAAGATTTGATTAAACAAATATAAACAAAATCATGGTCCCTTTTGTTTGATAAAACCACAATAAATAAACAAATTGAAATAACTAAAAACTATAGTTCCTATTCAGTATTGTAAAGGTTTGACTTTGAAAGTAAAAACTTGTTATATGTGAAAATTAGTTTAGTTCAAAAGAGCTCACGAGAAGCCTGAAAGCGAAGAGAGGACCAACTCGAAGCACGCCCAAAATCACTCTATCGTGAAGTCGCGTCGTGAAGCGACCTCATCAGGTTGAGCTCGTGCATGAAGAAGTGAGCTCAGGCACCCCATTCCGAAAAGGGATAAATGACTTGGCTAATGAGGCATGATGAATGACCTGAAAACTTGCCAAACAGAGGACCAGATCCTGCCTCGCCCCAATGGACAAATGAGGCCCCGCCTGCAGAAGACAGTCTGTAGTAGCCAAAAGAGGAGATTCAATCTGTATATATTATCTTGTACATTAAATATTGATATAACTCATTTACTTCATATGTAATTCCTATTATATCCTCTCCTCCTCTACAAATACAAGGAAGGAGCCCCTTTGCAAAAAAGAGGTCAGACTATGCCGAAATTCTGCCAAAATAGAGATCAAACATTATAACATTGTACAAATATTGTCTCAATAATATGCTACCATAGACGTAAGGTCCGGTGATATCCGGATTTGGCTGAACTATGTTAAATCCTGTGTCTTTCCTCTGCTCTTCCCTTCTTCCCTATTTATCTTGCTGCTTTTACCGTGCTTGAACCGAATAAAGGTCAGAAATCCCGAAGAATCCCCCTGTTGGCCGGTGCTTAGACCATTATCAAAATCCAATATCAACAAAACTCATATCATCAAATACGCAATAAAATCACATAAAATAATGCAAAAGAGGAACCTTTATAGTTTGCATAGAATATCATGTTAAACTTTCAAAAGAAATGAATAACAAAGACATTTGTGCAAATCACATAGAAAAGAGGAAAAATAAATATATGGGTTCTAAAATCATATAATTATGTTCTAATACCAATTAAAAGATGAAATTAGGAATACAAAATTATTTCATGCCCTAGATCATATATAAATTCATAGAACACCATATTATTGAAAGGAGTTGTAAGATACAACCTAAATTAAAATTCATCAACATATTGAGTTAAAAAATAATCAAATATGATCAGATACACTAAGTTCTTTTCTCATGATCTCACAACTAAATCTCTTAGATTGTAAAGATAAAATTTTATTAGTTAGATAATTTGAGAGGGACCTAGCACTCACTTTATAATAGTTGTATTAGGATTTCTTTTTAATCATCTCCAATGAACTTATTAGGCCTATACAATTTAACACACATCTTATTCATTAGAATAATAAGTTTACTAATTAAACTAGGACTAATTTATGTCTCTTATTTGACTATATTACCTTAACTTAAAATCATAATTAATATTGGTCCACATTGGATTAAAAATAAAATATAGAATCTACCAGGGAGAAGTTGCCCCACGAAGATTAGACGGGACTGCCTCCTTGCCTGGCTTTGAGGAGCATGCCGGCCATTTCATAACCCTAACAATTTAGGTCAACTCTTTAAGTTTACTAGTCCTCATCAGTACATACTATAATTAATGCATTAAAATACTCTCATGATAAATTATTTTGAGTGTTCCCATGCCATTTAAATGGGTTATAATTTTTTTCCGGTTGCAAATGAAGAAATATCATGGGTGTCATTTTCAGAGGGGTCAGAGGCAAATAGTTTGCGTTTGCATCGGATTTGAATTTCCTCCCTTTCTTCTTAAAATCAATATTGTTAATTTTTGAGAGAAAAAGACACATAAAATTTTATATATTTATATTATGAGCTTCAATATAAAATTAATGTTGCTTAAGGTTGCTTAATTAAACCTTTACTGATGACTTAATTAAATCTATGTGTACGTAGTCAATAATAGAGTAAACGAGTTGCATAAAAAGTGTAGGGCTGAGCTTGGTCATCGTTGAGCAAACCTCCAAACATTAAATTGGAAGTTTGGCTGTTTCTGAAGATTCTCTTTCTTAGTTAATCCGGCAAAGAAAAACTAATTAGTGATATTTTAATCTGTCTAAGACTTTCATACATTGTTATCATCTATATATCAAAATTTAAGAATATTGATATGAAAATACATGCACATAAGAAAGATCTTATCGTTTTAAAGCATCAAATTTGAAAATACACATGACGCCACATTATATTTTGTAACATGCATAACACAATTTATATTGTAAATACGAGAGTGCTTGCCTTCTAATTTAGTAAATCATATATTAATTTTGATATACATGGTGGGCATTAGTGGGAATATATATAATTTTACAAAAGGCCCAATACTATTTACCTATGGAAACAATCAAATCATTAATATTAACAGTTAACATGAGTGGATGTGAGCATTCAACTATTAAATGTTAGTGATGCATGTAACATGGGATGAAGTTATGACAAAAATACGAGGAGTTAAAACAGAATTTATGAAAAAATTATATGAAAAACTTTTAATTTTTAGAGAATTAAATATGAATTTTTAAAAAAGTATAAGAAAATATTTCAAATTTTGGAGTGGTCAACCCCAAATGTAACTTCGTCCCTACTTATAATTTATAAGAATGCAGGACGTCTAATGAAATATTAATGAAAAGTAGAAAAAAAAAAAACAAAAAGCAACCAAATACTTCTATTTTTCATTCCTTTCTCTTCGTTAGAATCATTACATCAAAAACATTAAACACAAAATTTTATAATACATGCCATCCCTTTATATAATGCAAAAAAAAAAAAAAGGGTGGTAACACTTGGTTCTTAAAAATCAAACATAACATTGATTAATTATTGAAAAATCAATTCTTTCGAAAATTAAATTCCAAAGAAACCCTTAACATGTGTGAAGAAATATTAACTATATCATTATGATTTGTTATCCTTTTTTTTTCTTCCAATCCTTCTATTATGTTTTCACATATATCAGTTTTACTCTAATCTACCACTTATAATTTCTTAAGCCATATCTTACTTTTGATTTGATGGAATAGAATGAAAATGAGAATGAAAATGGGAGTGAAAATGAGAATAAAAATAAAATAATCATTCCATAATTATATTTTGTATAGTCAAAAATGAAATGAGCACTTCATTTTATTTTTATATTTGATACAGCATAATATTGCGGAAATGAAATAGTAAAAAAAACAATCAAGTAAATAATATCCTTAGAACAAAAAATAAGTGATATTGCAATACTAACAAATTAAATAATAATTATAATATATAAATTAAATAATTAATTCATATTCTCTAGATATACATTATATTAATTGTAAAAAAAATTTAACATTTGTTTATAATATATCATTGTTTTATTCTTCAAGTATATTAGTCCTTTTTTTCATAATTTTGACTTTCCTTATATAATAATAATTTTTAATTTTTTAATATTTTTATTTTATATTAAATCATTTTGTATAATAAGTAATATTTATTTTATAAATAGTATAAAACATCTTATTTTAAATTCTATTATTAAAAATAAAATTATCAAAATATTTCTATAGTAAAAATTTTGAAAAGATGATATTATTATAGTATTTGTTAATATAAAGATAATTTTGAAATATACAATAGAACTAAAGAATAGAGGTATAAAACAGTCAATCCATAAATAATGGAATTGTTTATCCATTACTTTTGCCATGAAATGGAGGTTCCATCATTTGATAGAATGGGCATTCTTATTTTATAGTACTTACTAAATAAAATTTTTATCCATTTTTATTTCCATTTCATTCCATCTAACCAAATGTAAGTGATCACACTAATTGGCTCCTACAGTCAAAAGTTCAATGTCGACTTCTATGTCATTTGTGTTAAAACAATCTTACAGACAAAGCAAAACTATTTTTGAATCAAAGAAAATAGAATTAAAGAAGACAAAGGAAAATAAGATATCAAAAGGAATGAAGAAACTTTATTTTCATAAAATGAATTTCTCACACACACTGTTGCACTCAATTGACTGTAATATACACCAATAACTAACTGATTTTTTCTCCCTATACATAATTGCCAACTCAGCAAAACTAACTTTTTGTAAAACTGAATTACTTTACAATATACCCCTTTAATTCATATTGCTCAAAGTTACTAAGTCTATCATTTGTTTTAGCTTCTTAAATCCTTCAAGCTTCAATGGTTTGGTCAAAATGCCTGCTAGCTCACCTTCAAATTTGCAATGAACAATTTCAATCCTATCTTTATTTACTTAGTCCCTCAAAAAATAATATTTTGTTTCTATATGCTTGCTCCTTCCATATGAAATAGGGCTTTTAGCTAAGTTGATAGTTTATTTATTATATAAATACAATCTCGTAGGCTTCGTGATTCCCGTATTCATCTATTCTAACACACTTTGCAACCATACAACTTGGCATGCTCCAACAGATGCAACAAAACATTCAGCTTTACAACTTGATAAGCAACTATGGACTATTTCTTTGAGCACCATGAGAAACAAGCATTACCAAATTGAAACAAACACCCTAATGTACTCCTCCTATTATCTTGATCCCTACATAAGTCACTATCTCACGTCCACCATAATCAATGTTATTAGCAAATAACAACCCCAAATCACAAGTACCTTTAATGTTTCCAAGTATTTTTTTAGCTACCTATAAAACATGCCGATCTTCCATAAATCTACTTACTAGGCCCGCACTATAAGAGATGTTTGGTCTAGTGTTGTACAAATATTTCAGGCTTCCCACAATCTATTTATACAGAGTAGGATCTATTGAACTATCACTATCTCCTCTTATCAACTTTCTGCCAATATCACCTAGAGTTGGAGATGTGTTGCAATTGTGCATATTAAATCTCTTTAGAACATAGTTGCATATTTTCTTTGATGCATGACTAGCCCTTTTGATGTCTGAACAAATTAAATCCCAAGAAAGTAAGATAATAACCCTAAATCGGTCATCTCAAAGTCCTATTTTAATTTTATTTTGAACTTCCTTATTTCTTCCTCATTATTCCTAGTTAAAAGTAGATCATCTACATAAAGACACATAATTAAAGTAGTCATGTTGTTTGTGACTTACACAAACAAACCATACTCACTTGTGCACTTTTTAAAACCAAATTGAGTAAAAAAATTGTCAATCCTCTTGTTCCAAGCTCTAAGGGCTTGTTTCAAGCCATACAAGGCTTTCCTTAGCCAGTACATTTTGTTCTTCTTACTAGCTTTCTCAAAACCAAGAGGCTGCTTGACATAGACCTTTTCTTCCAAAGGGCCATTGAGAAAGGTAGATTTTACATCAAGCTAATGGAGCTTCCATTTATAATAAGCTGCAATAGCTATTACAAATCTCACAATCTATATCCTAGCCACTGGAGAGAAAATTTCTTAATAATCTTGCCTAGCCTTTCATGAAAATCACATTGCAAGAAGTCTGACCTTGTATTTTTCAATGCTCTCATCTAGTTTCATTTTTGTCTTTTAAACCCATTTGACAACTATGGGTTTCTTATTTTTAGGTAACTCCACCAATTCTTAGGTTTGGTTTCTTTCTATTAAGTCTATCTTTTCCTTATTTGTTTGAATGGCCTCTTTAAATTCAATATAAGATACACTTACAAATAAAGCCATGTGCACAAGATCTCCATTTTTAGTTACTACATTATCTAGAAAAAGCTCAAAGTCCCTAAATCTTTATGGAAGCTACTTGTTTCTTTGAGATCTCTAAGAAATTCTTTGTCATCTGTTGTTTGTATTTCTACCTTGTTGAGCTTCTTCTTGTACTTCTCTTTTAGTTTCAATATCAATCTTTAGTAACAAAGGACTTGTTTCTACATTACTTGCTGGGTCTTTTTGTTATTCTCAAGTTCTAGTCTCATGAAAAATCACATATCTACTTATGATAACTTTGTTTGTAGAGGCATTGAATAGTTTATACCCTCTAGTAGGATGATATCCCACAAATATAGCTTTCATACTTCTATCATCCAATTTTTTTTTCTTCTTTCTTCTAATATATAAGCAAAACACTAAGATCCAAACACATTTAACTGGCTTACATTTGGCCTTTTTCCAGTCTAGGCTTCTTTAAGGGTCTTGAGTTCTAGTCTCCTTGTAGGATACCTATTAAGTGGATACACAACACATGATGTTGCTTCCCCCCAAAACTCATTGGGTAAGGATTTGGTTTGTAACATACTTCTTGCCATCTTCTTAATAGTCCTATTCCTCCTTTCTATAGTACCGTTGTGTTGTGGAGTGTAAGGTGTTATCACTTCATTCATGATTCTTTCTAATCTACAGAATTCATTAAACTCCTTTGAGTTGTATTCACCACCTCCCTCTGTCCTTAGTATCTTGATGAAATTGCCACATTGTTTTTCAATTAAAGACTTAAAGGTTTTGAATGACTAAAAGGCTTCTGACTTGTGTTTTAGGAGGTAAATCCATATTTTGCTCCTATAATCATTAACAAAGGTTATAAAATAACTATTTTTACTCGATGATAAGGTATTCATAGGATCACATACATCACTGTATACTAGTTCAAGCAAATTAGAAGTTCTAGTTACAAAGTGTTTGGAATGGTAGTCTGTGTTGCTTCCCAAGTATGCAGGCTTCACAAAAATTTTCTAGTTTGGACACAAAAGGCAATCCCAATACCATCCTCTCCTTACCCAACATATGTAGAATTCTAAAGTTTAAATGACCAAACCTTAAATGTCAAACCCAGCTCTCATCTTTCATTACAGTTGTTAGACATTGATATTCGCTATTTAGAATTTCAATTTTGAAAGTCCTATTTTTTGACGAACAAGGCTTTAACATATTTCTTTTCTTGTCATTAAGTATTGTCAAGTGGCCCTACTCCATTTTCATGCTATAACCTTTTTCAAATAGTTGCTATAGACTCAATAAGATATTTGTTGTAACTGGAACAGTATGACTTCTATCTTTTTGTTGTATCAAGATTCTACCTCTTTCCTCCACTAGAATTGTGCTATCATCTACAAACTTTACCTTGGATTTGACAGTATCATCTAGTTCTACAAACCATTCTTTCTTCCTAGACATATGATTGGAGCAATCAGTATCTAGAAACCATGAATTGCATTTTGATTCTTCTATGTTTGAGGTAACCATTAGTAAAAAGTTGTCGTTGTCATCTTTTTCTTACACAAATTTAGTAGCTTTTTCATCTTTCTTATGTTATTTTCTAGCCCTACACTCATTGGCATAATGGACAAACTTATGGCACTAATAACATTTGACATCAGATCTCTTACCTTTACTTCTTCCTCTGCCTTGAGACTTCCAATTTCTAGAATTAAAATTACTATCATGACTAGCATCTTCTTTGTCTTCTTCATTGTCATCATGAGTTTTGGATCCTTGGCCAAACTGATGATTATTATGGCCTCTTCCCCTACCTCGACCTTAATTTTTTCTATCTTTCTTGCTTGCATTCTTGACTAAATCAGTTTTTGAAGACATTTGGTTTGAAAGGCTTGCTCAGCAGGAGGTTTTTCCAATGTTTTGTCATAAAGTTGTTGTTCATAAGCTTCCAATGAGCTTTGAAGTTCATCAATGGCCATTTCATCTAAATCCTTAGACTCTTCTATTATAACAACAATGTGATCAAATTTTGCAAGTAGAATTCTCAAGATTTTTTTCAATTATAGATAAATCTTTAATATCCTCACCATTAACTTTCATCTGGTTTGTTAAAGCCAAAACCTTTGTAAAATATTCACCCATAGTTTCATTATTATCCATCTGTAACAATTAAAACTTTGTAAGGTTTGTAGACAAGCATTTTTTATTTTTTTTCAGCACCTTTGAGTGCCTTCTATAGATTGTCCCAAACTTGTTTGGCTATTTTGGTTCCAGTAGTTTTTCAAAAAATGGCATTATCGACACTCTAATGGATGAAGAATAATGTCTTGCAATCTCTCTTCTTGCTTTCTTGATGAGCTTGATGTTGAGACTATGTAGGATTATGTGGCAATTCTGTAATTTTGGTCTCCACCACTTCAAGAACCCCTTGATATCCCGAATAAAACCTGCATTTGGAGACTCCATTGATCAAAGTTTTTGCCATCTAGGGTTGGAAAGCATGTGTGAATGGATCCATTCACATTGGCCATTGCAGGACCCTGACTCTAATACTAAGTTGTTAGAACAATCTTATAGACAGAGCGAAACTATTCTTAAGTCAGAGAAAATAGAATCAAAAATAAAAGAAAATAAGAGATTAAAAGGAGTGAAGAAACTTTATTCTCATAAAATGAATTTCTCTCTCACACACACACTGTTACACTCAATTGATTGTTATATATACCAATAACTAACTGATTCTTTTCTCAATGTTCATAATTGCCAGCTGAATAAAACTAACCTTTTTATAAAACTAAATTACTTTACAAAAAGCTGAAACGTTGGAAATTGATTGCTTTAAATATATATATTTATATATTATTTCGGCACATGCCACTTGCCATAAAATATTTTCTTCTTTTTTATAAATGTAAAAATTTGAGGCGAAATTAAGTAAAATAGTTGAGCTCTACTAGAAAAATAGGGAGGCAAGCAAAGTAAATATAATTTTGAGCTCTACCAAGTGATACTTGATATTCTTTAAAAGGTTTTGTCTTATTATGTATTTTAGGTTTTATTCCAAATTTTTATGTGTGTATAAATATGGTGGATTAGTAATAACTTTATGAAAATAGAGTTATCTTAATGTTCCTAGACTTAAATTATTGAAGTATAAGAGTGATTCTTTTTAAATAAATCCTTGTTTCTATGTATCTTTGTAATTCTTTCTTAAGTGTTTTCATTATGATAATTCTAAAAATTTTGGTTTT
>JANHAO010024984.1:0-11465 GCA_026873985.1 Saraca asoca
CTTAAAAGCTTTCAGCTATCAGCTATCAGCTTTCAGCTAAAATTTAGCTTATAAGCTTTCAGCTAACTTATAAGCTTTCAGCTAGTTTATCAGCTAATTTTGTCAAACACACTCATATATAATTCAAATTTAAATTAAAAATCAATTATATATAATTTTATTAAATAATTTTTTTAAAATAGATAATTTTCATAAAAAATAAAGATATATATTATTTATTAAAATAATCTATAATTTAAAATTAGATAATATATTATTAAAATTATTTAAAATTTAAATTATATAATTCATTGAAATATGAAAATATTTTTAATTTTTATTTTTAATATTAAATATTTAAATATAATATTATCAAATTCTAAATTAAAAATCATTTTAATAATATTAAATTGGATACTAAAATTATAATACTCAAATAAATAATTTAAATATTAAAAATTAAAAATCAAAATATTATTTAATAACTAAAAAATAAATAAATTAATAATTCAATAATTTAATAATAATAAAATTAAAAAAATTAAACTACAATAGGTAATTTAATAAATAATTTATTATTAAAATAGATAAATATAAAAATTTTATTCTTGATTGGAATTAAAATAAAAAATAAATAAAAATTTAAAAATTATTCTCATTTATTATTTTAACATATAAAAGATATTTATTATACTGTAATATATATAATTTATAATTTAAATATACATCATGAAGCAATCCGACGCTGAGCGTGAGGAATATTCAAGTTACGGAGTCATAGGGATGGCAATGGATAGGGTTCGGGCGGGTATGATAATATCCATACCCATATCCGTCAGAAAAATTTATATCCATACCTTACCTATACCCGCGAATATTGTAGCGGGTACGGGTACGGGTATGGGTTTATACCCGCGAGTATGGGCATACCCGCGGGTATACCCGTCAAAATTTTAAAAAAAATTATTATTTTTTTCAATAATATTCGCGAGTACGAATTTATACATGCGGGTATATCAACTAAAATGACATCGTTTTGAAAATAAAATAAATTTTTTTACTTAAATGGGTACAGGTATGAGTATTTTTTCACGGATACGGATTTATACTCCCTGATATATAGATATTTTTTTCACGGGTATGGATTTATACCCGCGGGCATATTCATACCTGCGGGTATACCCGTCAAAATGATATTTTTTTAAAAAAAAATAATTTTTTTTTATTTAAACGGATAAACGGGTATATCCGCGGATTTTTTCTTATACCCATACCCGTACCTGTATCCATTACGGGTATGAAAATCATACCCGTACCCGCTTGCGAATAATTTTTTTCATACCCATACCCGCCCATCACAGACGAATATCCACGAGTAAACGGGTACACGGATAAAATTGTCATCCCTACGGAGTCATTAGAACCCACATTTTCCAACTGGACCCAACAATACTGGGTCCCGCATTTCCTCACCAAATCCCACGCGCTTTCTCTTTCATGCTCTTCGCTAAAGTTGCAGCCGCAGTCCATCGCCATTTCTATTACAAATTATATTTATATCTTTCCTTAATATCTACTTCCTCAACTCCTTCTCCCCAGCCATTACATACCATAATTTCTCAACCTACATACCGGTTGTACCCCTATCCGATCCCTAAATTTACCAATCCAAACTCCAGTCCTTCACCATGTATGGTAATATGCTCGTCAATTGCTCCAACTGCCACACGCCGCTGCAGCTTCCGCCGGGAGCCACGTCCATCCGCTGCTCCATCTGCTATGCCGTCACTCACATCGCTGAGCCACGTGCCGTCCCTCCTCAGCCCCCTTCATCGATTCACGCGCCGGCACCATCCCCTTCGCCTTACAACCACGCGCCTCCGGGTCCTCCGCCGAATCCGCATGGGCGCAAGAAGGCCGTGATCGTTGGGATATCGTATCGTTATTCACGGCATGAGCTCAAAGGTTGCATCAACGATGCTAAGTGCATGCGTTACCTTCTCATCAACAAATTTAAGTTTCCTGAATCTTCCATTCTGATGCTTACGGGTACGTTTGATCTCTCTCTTCTTGAATATTCCAGGAATTGTTATTGAATTTTCTGTATGTTTCCTGAGATTCGATGGTTCTGCTCTTATCAGGATATAATTCTCATGTTTGGTGGATTTAAGAGGGAAGCAATTCTTGCGTTTGCTTTATCCCTGTTTAAAATGAACTCAACCTGAGGTTGACTTACTGAAAACAGAATAATCATTCTGATTCTGCCTTTGTTTTGCTTTTACTGTATAACCTTAAGCTTTCGACTTCAATTTGATTCTTCGTGATTCCAAGTTCCGACTTTTAATCCATATTTGTCCTGTACGATATACTGAGTATTTTTTCAGGTGAAATTTGTTTTTCATTTTTTTACATAATTTGTGTATGCAAAGGTAGAATTGTAAAGCTTAATCTACTAAGATATTTTTTCTACTTAGTAATACTGGTCAGGCCCTACCTCTAATAACCCACCAGTAGTAGACTAGTAGTTAAACAATGTTGACAACTTTTGAAAGTTATCCAGAGTTTAGCCTTGAAAGAAGTTTGAAGGGCTTTATTCTTCAAAATCTGTGTCCCACATGATTTTACATTTTACCATGGCATCAAGAACGTACTTCCTTTACATTACAAATTGTCAATTGCCCTATGGTGTTGTTTGTTTTGAGGGGTGCGCCCCGTTTGCTTAAAAGTTATATGGAATGGAACTACCGGGTTAACGACAGCTTTGCCTTTCAATTTAATGTGAGTCAAGATTATTGGGAATAGACTGGACCTGATGACCTTCCTAATGCTAACTTCTTTGTCATTAGTTATTTCAGGTTAAATTAAACTTTTGATCCCTATAGTTGGCTTCAATTTGTAATTTTGTCCTAATACTTTTTTTCCATTTGTAACTAGGTCCTATTGTAATAGTTCCCTACCATAATTAATTTGGATATTTTCATCTGCAATTATCCACTAGCTAACATTTGATGATTATGCAGTAATGTTATGACATAACAATGAAGAGTCATTCATTGGAATGACAAATTGTTGCATTTTGAAGGAAATCTTTTTGACAAATACAATGAAATCAATATAAAAAATATATGATTGAAATTATGTTTCTTGATTCCTTTAGCAATTTTGTGATTGAGGTTCTAATTTTTTTATTTCCATGCCACAATATAATTGCACAACTTGACAAATGTTTCGCATTGGACAATTGCAAACAGATATTTCCAAATTGATTATGGTAGGAAGTTAATTACCACCGAAACTAAATTCTATGACCTAATTATAAAGAAAAAAAAATGTAAGACAAAATTACAAATTGGAACAAACTATAAGGATGAAAAGCTTAGCTCAACTGTTATTTTTTGTTTCTCATTTCTGAATATCATTGCAATCAAACAATTATATTATAATAATAATTAAAAATGGCAATGAACTTTCAGGTAATGGCTTATAATGTCAGCTCTGCCCCACGATACAAAACTCTAGCCTTTCTTGTGATTGTTTATCTTGAAAGGCATCTGCAGTTATGGTTATTGAAGCCCATTCTCATTGTCATCCATTTCCATAAAAGAGATGCACTTTGTCTTATACAATTTTCTGTGTTCAGTGAATAATATCAGATAATCAATTTTTTACAATCCTATTTTGCAATGGCCAAAACTTCTATTTGGCTTATGAATGAAAATCATGTTGCACAATACATTTATAAAAGAACAAGGCTGAAGATTATCAGCCAACAAACTTACGATCATACCCTGTTTATTTGTTCCTTATTAGATTGGTTTTGCTGGTAGTTTCTTTCCTTAACATTATAGTATCTTATTTTAGGCACAATACTTACATTTATCATTTTTAGCTTCTTGAAAGGAACAATTTTTTGAAGTTTAGGATACTAGAGTTATATGAGTAAATTTTCTTTTGCTATGTTGATTTGTATTAATGTGAGGCTGTTACACAGGTAGGCCCACTTCCCGGTTTGCATAATTTTCAAAATTAAGCCACTTCATATGCTATAGCCATATGGAATGAAAGCTGTCTAAATGTGACTCGTAAATTGTTGAACTCCATTCTCAAGTCACTAGTGTATGTTAGGAGATAAGAATTGATATGTACACATATGATAGAGTTTTGGCATCTTGAATTGTCTGTACTTTTCATGCCACTCTTTTATTTATGATCATTTTTTTCTGTTTGTCATCGACAATGCAGAGGAAGAGACTGACCCCTACAGAGTTCCAACAAAGAACAACATGAGGATGGCAATGTATTGGCTTGTTCAGGGATGTCAACCAGGTGACTCCCTGGTGTTTCATTATTCTGGTCATGGTTCACAGCAAAGGAACTATACTGGTGATGAAGCTGATGGATATGACGAAACTCTATGTCCCCTTGACTTTGAAACTCAGGGTATGATTGTTGATGATGAGATAAATGCAGCACTTGTCAGACCTCTTCCTCACGGGGTTAAGCTACATGCACTAATTGATGCCTGCCATAGCGGCACTGTACTAGATTTGCCTTTTCTTTGCAGAATGAACAGGTTTCTTTCTCTGAATACCTATTCATATCATTATTCATTATTATAGATTTTAACTATTATGAACTTTTGCTAAGTTGGAGTTTGGTACTGTGATATTTATAGTGATACTAATTATGTAAGAAAAGAATATATTAGAAACTTTTACTGTCCACTAATACTCTCTCCCTTCTCTCTATTTGGAAGACTATATACGACCTATATCTTTTGTTATGAAAGAAATCAAGTTCAAGTATTCAATGATATTGCATGCAATTCCCATATTACCAAATGTGCCAGTAAGATATTATTGTTTTTTGGTGGTCAATTTGTCCTATTTTATTTTGAAATTTAGTAGCAACTTTGCTTTTTCACATACTAAGTTTGTCATAATTTATGATTATCTTCTATCAAAAAAAAAAAAATTTGATTTATCACTGTTAGTCTTTTTCTCCTTTGACTTTTTGGCTTTGTGCCTGTTAAATAATTGGACTGCTAGATGAGAGAGGAGTTCTGGACGACTCATCTGTATACATGTATATGATACTACATATATGAATGGTTCTATCGCAGCATGTTTTTACTTATACCTTACCATTGGTAATAGGAGTGGACAATATGTGTGGGAGGACCATCGCCCTAGATCAGGCATATGGAAGGGGTCAAGTGGCGGAGAAGTTATCTCCTTTAGTGGTTGTGATGATCATCAAACCTCTGCTGATACCTCAGTGAGTTTCAGAAATTTGAGAAGAGATCATGTTACAATTGTTCTTTTGAACCTTGCAGATTTCAAGTCAATTGTTGAGAATATAATTGTCGAAATCCATATTTGAAAACAGGCACTATCTAAGATCACATCAACAGGGGCCATGACATACTGCTTCATCCAGGCCATTGAGCGTGGACATGGAAGTACCTATGGCAGTATTCTTAATTCAATGCGTACTGCCATCAGAAATGTTGGCAATAACGGTGGTGCTGTTGGTGGGGACATTGTAACTTCTCTTGTCTCCATGCTTTTGACGGGAGGCAGTGTGGGTGGCGGACTGAGACAGGTAAATATACTTGCTTTCTAATGGATGTTTTTACCTCTGAAGTCTTTCTAAATCACCAATAAAAGGGGGTGTCTAGTTCTTTATTTTGCGCCATCGGATTCGAAGTTTCTAGTTGTTGCACTGATTTCTGCTATTTCTTGCTCTTCCTCTTCTTTCAACAGGAACCTCAGTTAACTGCTTGTGAGCCATTCGATGTGTACACAAAACCTTTCTCCTTATGATATACCAAATAGTCTGTTTAATTTGATATTTTTATGGTTAATTTTGTTTACCTTGTGCCAATCTTGTATATACATATATTGAGTACAACAACAACTGAAGAAAAATGAACCAGGCTTTGTTGAAATAAGTTTACTGCTGATTGATAGCGAGGGTGAGACTAGAAAAGTTTCTTTTGATTAATGAGATACAATTGATCTTGTTCTATACTGATATTGATAACGGCATGCGGCAGCGCTGTTATTATTATTTTTTGTTGTTGTTGATGTTGACTGTTATTGTCAAACAAGTGTTTCTATGGTATTTTTGTTAGAAAGGTTACAAGAACAACTTCTGCCAAAGTTATTCTTAGGTTTAACAACTTCTTTCTTAAATTTTGTGAGATATTTTACAAAAATTAGTTATTTCTATAAGTCTATACAAATGATCAATATGAGTCAATCCAAGCAGGCCTACGTTGGTAACCTTGCTGGCCTATATTTACAATCTAAATAAGGAGTGAAATACTGATTGATTGCAGTATATCGGGCTTTTGAGTATTTATTATATTTGCAAGAGTCAAATTGTGTAAATTTTATCAATGGATATGCAAGGCACTGAATCAGCGGCTTCAATTTATATGGATCAAGTTACAATTCTTCTTTTATAAATTTATTTAAAAGTTGTGAAATGATGATTTGCAATTCTTTTAAAAAAATATGCGCTATGATTCTATCTTGTAACTTTTTAGCTACACAACTTTAGATGCGCACCGTAGGTTCATTATGTGATATAATTTTATTTTTTTTTATTTTTTTATTCTGAACACTCAATCTTCGATGGTTGAGCATGGTGGCCAGAACTTCCAGTAGGAAGGCCTAGGTGGTGAGGACCGTCATGTCCGTCGTGTCCCTACGAAGCTTAAGTCAAATACATTCTAGCAAAGAAAGTAGTACAAGAATTCAAAATTTGACTTGGCTATTTATAGGATTTAGGGGAGTAAGGTGGTTTTTTTGAATTCTAACTTATAAAATAACCGTCTTTTGTTGGTTTGATAGAGTTAAGGATTCACGTGAGAGCCGTTAGGATTACTTGCCGTGTGTAGGATCTCTGTGCATGCCTCATGAAGATACTAATTTATATTCACCATCACTTCCAAATACAAAGAGACCATAAATGTAGAGTTAGAGATTTGAAAACAATCTTCCTAGTTATACAAACAAGAATTAAAAACCTGTATGACTAGTAAATCAGAATCAATTCCTAAATTAATACTACAAAGATTTAGGAAACAACAATTTAGTAAATTAACATGACATTAATTTAATATGAAAAATTCCAAAGTGTTACATCAATTACATGCTTTTGCTATTCCTTTTATTAAATTTTCTCTGCAATCGTATTTTTCTTTCACACAAATCAGTTTCGCATCTTGAACAACAAGAAGAGCTATCTTCAGAAATCCATGTGGGCAAGTTTTGCAATTGAGGAATTAGGAATTTTTGAGATTTTGATGTAAAGAAAATTTGGAAATTTAAGGGTTGTGTTTAACTGCGGAGAATATTTTCTGTTTATGTTTTGTAAAAGAAAATTGTTTTCTATTCATACAGAAAAGTGGAAATTGTATTCAAAATGTCTGTTAATGAAAATAATTTTTCATATTAATATTTAGGTTAAAAAGTAAATGCTATCATTTGATAAAGAAATGTTTCTAGCAGGAATTGAACCCATGACCTAGTTTTTTTTTAATAAAAAAATAAGTTACAAGATGCATGTTTTCCGTTAGAAAATTGGAATTCTTTTTGTAAAAAAAAAAATTGTTTTAAATCATTTTCTTCAACTTGCTAAAATTCTTTTATAATAATGGACCTAATAATTTAGAAATTGTTAAGGAAGGTTAAAGGATAGTAGCCCACTTATGATAAAGGTCAGGCTTTTCTAGTGGCACTTAAGCCCGTATAAAGTATTGTGTATTTTTTGTTCATAGGTCAAATCACTACTTAATTTATTTTAACTTAATAGGGTCCTTATTTCTAGTAGTGTATGCTATTGCTTACTCCATATCTGTCTGCAATCTCTCTCTTTAATTTTGCTATGAAAATTAGGATAAGAAAGGAGAGTAACTTTTATGATTTGATATGTGCGTTTAATCGTTTTGATTTTTGTGAATGTAATCTATATATAAGATCATGATTAGTTCAGGATTAACAAGTGGATCATGATTAGTTCAGGATTAACAAGTGGGATATTTTATTATCATGGATGAATCATGAAATCCAGGTAGCCATTCATCTATACATATAATTTTCATGCCTATTTACACAATTTGATCAGTTATAATTTTAATATTATCAATTGATATTAGAGCTTGATAAATTATGTAAACTTGGCTAATTTGAATGCGAATTAATGAAATTTATTATTCGATCCATCCATATTATGATGATCTATTTTTGATTGTATTATTCTCGAATATGAGAATGCTATGAATCCTAAATTATTTCATGTGACAAGTTTTGCAATCGAGAATTAGGAATTTTGATGCAAAGAAAATTTGGAAATTTAAGGGTTGTGTTTAATTGTAGAGAATATTTTCTATTTTTTTTTTTGCAAAATAAAATTGTTTTCTATTTATACAAAAAAGTAGAAATTGTATTCAAAATGTCTATTAACAAAAATAATTTTTTAGATTAATATTTAGGTTAAAAAATAAAAACTTTCATTTGATAAAAAAGTGTTTCTAGAGGGAATTCAATCCATGACTAGTTTTTTTTTAAAATAAAAAAATAAGTTACAATATGCATGTTTTTCAGTAGAAAATTGGAATTCTTTGGTAAAAAAAAAAAAGAATAAAAAATTGTTTTAAATCATTTTCTTCAACTTGTTAGAATTCTTTTATCATAATAGACCTAATAATTCATAAATTGTTAAGGAAGGTTAAAGTATAATAGCCCATTTATGATGATAAAAACTAGGCTTTTTTAGTGGCACTTAAGCCTGAATAAAGTATTATGTGTTTTTTGTTAATAGGCCGAATTACTACTTGATTTATTTTAACTTAATAGGGTCCTTACTTCTAATACCGTGTGCTATTGCATACTACACATCTATTTGTAGTCTTTCTCTTTCATTTTGCTGCAAAAGTTAGGATAAGAAAAGAAGAGTGACTTTTATGATTTGCTATGTGTATTTAATCATTTTGACTTCTATGAACGTGATCTATACATAAGATCATGATTAATTTAGGATCAGCAAGCGGGATATTTTATTATCATGGATGAATCATGAAATTCAAGTAGCCATTCATCTATCTAATCTTTTATATTATTTACATACAATTTTCATGCATGTTTACATAGCTTGATCAATCATAATTTTAATAAAAGTTTATCAATTGGTATTAGAGCTTGATAAACTATGTAAACTTGGCTAATTTGAGTGACAATTACTGCAAGCAAACATATTGATGACGAGGAACGCAGCTATGCTACTAATACTTTACTTGTCCTGCTATTTTGCCTAGGCCTGTCAAATTGATGAAATTTATTATTTAGTCCATATTGTGATGATCTATTTTTGATTGTATTATTCTTGAATATGAAAATGCTATGAATCCTAAATTATTTCATAACTATATATAGACAAATTAATGTATTCATATTTGAATATTATTATATGAGTTATTCTGTGCAATCTAGATAATATTGTACATATTATTAGGAGATTGGTGTACAATATAAATTTGAACAATTGTTGAAAAAATTTTAGATTTTGAATTGAATTCCTAGAATTTTGGCAATTAGATAACAAATTGATCTTTCATTAAATTTGGTCAAAATTTTGTGCAATTATTCAAATTGATTGATGTGATTGTTTGAGAATGTTCAGATGAGCAAAAGCCCCAAATCAATTTTTTGAAATATAAACTATAAATGCTCTTTGGATTGAAATTTTGTTACTAGAAAAATTATAGTTCTAGCCAAAGGACTTTGATTTGATATTGCTGTTTATTGTCTAGATCTTCTAAAATTGGTTTAGGGGGGGGGAGGGGGAGAGTTTAGGCTTAGGATTAATTGGATAATAAAATCCCTCAATCAATATAGGAAAATCCAAATTAAAATTACATTAATTCAAAATTGAACATTTTTTATCTAGATTTATTGTAATTAATTTGGGATTTCTATTTAGAATGTTAATTTATATTAAAACCCTTAATTTAAGGAAATGGAACTGTAATTATGGTTATTAATTAGAAAAAACTCTAAAACGATAGAACATGATATTTTTTTATAACAATTTGGTCAGAAAGTACATATCTTGCCCAGATTGTTTAAAATTGGTTGAGGGGTTAATATTAAAATTTTTTGGGCATTAGAATGCATACAATAATTGTGTAAAATACTAGCTAGAAGCATAAAAAATGAAATTGACTTGCAAAATCGCAGAAACAGACTTGTGAAGAAGAAGACTTTTAACTCGTTTAATGCAAGCCCATATGCAAGGAGGTGCATGAGAGCCATGTGCCACTGTGCACTCCTCATCTTATGGTGGTAATGAGACCACTGACCTCCACTCTTTGAGGTGAAAATTTTGAACATTTTTCCAAAATTTTTGGAATTAAAAATAATTTAATTATTTTTACCCCTTTGATTTAAGTATTAATTTGAAATTATTTAGGCATGAAATTTTTTGATATTGTAGTGTAAATAAATTATTTTTTACCATGTATTATGCTTAAATGAAATTTTGTAGGAATCATAAATTCACATTATGTCATGAAATTTTATGTAATTGTGAGTTCACCTATCATGTGACTAGTTATATAAAATTTTGTTAATAAAATTATTAAAATAGTTTAATTGGATTAGTATAATATTTTTAATATAGTTCATTGGTGATAATGTAAATGTAGGATTATATATTATATTATTAAAATCTTAAACATCTTATCGAAGTTAGGTTTTAGGAGTGTAATATTTAATTATTATATTATATTATATGGTCTTAAATGCCCTATTAGTGTAAAGCCTTGTCTTTCTAATAATATAAAAATCATAGCATTTACACTCATCTAAATATTACTTTGCAATAAGTATGATCCACTTGCCAAGAGAAAGCAAATAAGAAGAAATTTTAATTTTTTTTGTTTCAATTTAAATTATGAATAAAACTTATATATTTATTTATTTTAATAATAATTATTTATGATTGATTTCTAATTTAATTTTTAATTTTATTTTTATTAAATTATTGAATTATTAATTTAATTTTTTAATTTTTTGAATTATTCAATAATATTTTAATTTTTAAATTATTTATTTATTTAATTAATGAAATTTTTGTATTTAATATTATACAAATTGTTTTTAATATAGAATTTGATGGTGTTATATTTAAATATTAATATTAAAAATAATATTAAAAATATTTTAATATTTTAGTGAGTTACATAATTTAAAATTTAAATAATTTTAATAATATATCTTCTAATTTTTAAATTGTAAATCACTTTGATAAATGATATATATCCTTATTCGTTATAGAAATTATCAATTTTAAAAAAGTTATTTAATGAAATTATTTATATCTAATTTTCAGTTTAAATTTATTAATAGATTTCAATTTGTATTATTTTTATGTATATTAAATAATTTATATATAATAAATAATTATATTTATATAAA
>JANHAO010024985.1:0-11475 GCA_026873985.1 Saraca asoca
GGCTTACTCTCTATTGGGTTACTGTGATGGGAAAGTAGGCCCATTAGTGTGAGAGTACAAATATCAGGAGAAGGCCCTAACCCTATCTTAGATCATTTTGTGTGTTTTGCCCTATTGAGAGCACACAATAAAAAGGGTGATAAGGAAAGGGTTAGTAACTATCCTGAAAAGGTAAGAAAGCAAAAAGGCAACATGGATTATACGTCTCTTTCATCAAGTATTCCTTTAACCCACTGTGTTATTGAGATTAAACATGTTATAGATTAGACTAATTGTGATCATAGATTTTTTTCATCCGGTGCCTATTATTGCTATACCAAAGCATCCAGAATCAGTTATCTTTGTGGTACGAATGGGCCTTCCATTTTCATGTGCAGATCCCTCATAGATCAAAGCCTAAAATACACTAAATCTCCTATACACTTTGAGTCATGTATATATAATCCTCTAACTTCTAAAAAAATTCATTTAACTTTCTCATATTTTAAGTTATGTGTACTTTATACACTTTCATATTTTTTTTTCTTTTACATATATACCTAACAAAATATGAGTATAATGTAATCATTGTAAATTATTATTTTCTTTGAAAAAATATTGAAGATCTAAATCTAATTTTTGAAAAAAGAAAATGAAAATTTAAGTTTTGAAAAAGAAAAAAAAATCAAATAACCAAATTTAATTTTTTGAGAAAGAAAATGACATCTTTTCAAATGTTACTTTGTGTATGTCCTAAAGTTTTGATATAAAACTGCATAATTGGATTAAAATTTAAAATAATGAATTATTTTTTTAATTTTTGAAATAAAACGAAGGTTTGTTTAACCATATGATAGTTTTATGAATATTTTATTAAGTTGATGCATGGAAAATATATGGATGTGGATAAAGTGTATCCAAATTAAAGTACAAATGAGGTAAGATATATTTCTTTTTTTTTAAGATCAAGAAATTATATGTACAGTACTCAAAATATAGGGGGGTTTTGCATATATTTTAGCCTAGATTAAAATTGTTATTATATTATAAGTTGTAAATAAAAATAGTGCTCACGGTAAAATTTTAATTAATATGATATCATCATGTAGCGATATTTAATTAGAATCCACAACAGAGTCTATATGTCTTCTAAGGTTACTGAAAGTGTGGTCGTTTCATGTGAACAAAGGGGAAAAGATCGTAGAGCTATCAAATGTGATAGACTGGTTCGTCTGCAATCCAGTTCGTTTTAACAAACTGACCTAAAAATCTAATGGTGTGTTTAGATGGACGATTAGGAGTGAAAGGGAAGGTTATTGTATAACTTAAGTTCCTTTTTCGGGAGTCTTAATAAAGAAGGGAAAAGAAATGTTACATTATAATTATCCTCCAAAACTCTCCAACAGTAGCATTTTATGTTCCTCTAATTTAAAGGGTTTAGAGGATTTTTTTGAACATTTAAACAGGGAAAGGGAAGTCATTCCTTAAGCTTTCATTTGTTTTGTTAGAAGATATTTTTCCTAGAAAAATATCATTTTCTTGTATATAAGTAAAGGATTTTCATGTTATTTGTATACCTTATAATTAATAAAATAATGTATAGTACCATAATTGTAAGAAAAAATAACTTCCTCTTTAAAATAATAGATATTGTTTTCTGTCATATTTCCTATATATAACCTTAGACAAATAGGATATTTTTTGTTGTCTTAATATTTTAAACTATAAACCCAAATAATGAAATTATTCTTATAAAAAATATTTTTTATCAGAACAAACGAACTTTAACTATATATCCTCCTCCCTTTCATTGCCCTTCACTTTCTTTTGTTGTCTTTCATTTTCTTCCCCTTATAACTTTCAAACATACCACAAGTCTTAATCTATCCAAACAATCTTGCATGCTGATTCTAATATGTTCAAATTGGACCATGAACTTCATAGACCAAATTCAAAAATTTGTAAGCTAAATAAAGTCTAAAAAATGAGTTTTTATCAAAATGTGGATTGAAGGGATAAACTCAATTTTGACAATTCTAACAAAGATTTTAATGCTATGTTTGAATGGAGCGGAAAGAGAGGGAAGGGAAAGTTATATCATAATTTTCTTCCTATCTGAGAATTTTGATCAAGGAGGGGAAAAATTAAGGGTTTATGATTAATCCTCCAAAGTCCTCTTACACCTTCCTCTACTCACTATTTTGTGTTCTCCCAATTTGAAGGTTTTTTAAGGTTTTCCAAAAATTCAAACAAAACTAAGAGAAGTTATCTCTTAATTATTCATTCTCCTTCTTCTCCTTGTCTTCCATTCTTTTTATTGTCTTCCCTTCCCTTTCCCTCTTAACTCCCACACCCACCATAAAAGTGTCTTGTCAAAGTATTAGGTTTAGGCCAACTAGAGGTGATGCCCAATTGATTATGATTACCAATTGGTAATTTGTAACTATAAGGGAGTAGATTCAAATCCCCTCCTTGCCATCCCTAACCCTAGGCACTCTCACAATGATAATAATGGCCACCTTGACAAAGAGATACTTTGAGGTAGGATGACTCTTCCCAAAATTAGAATTTATTAGTGTTGAGGGATTAGTTTTAGAACCAGGTTGACTCCTATATAAAAGTTCCCAAGAAAGATCAAATTCATACTTAATTGGGTGAATGGCATAGTTTATACATGCAAGAAAAACTGAATAATGCATACAACACACCGTTTGATTGCGTCATACTTTCAAGATTGGATTTAATCATCTCTAAGTAGGAAATATTTCTAATCCTAATGTATTACTAAGATTCTTAACTAGATTTAATCAATGAGTATTTGGTCTATTGCCTTCATGGAAATTAACTATTTGAATCATTTTAGTAGCAAGCCAATCTCATACTTGAAAAATTTAGGCTATGCTTAATTGATTTGCCTCAATTTTGGGATGAAAAATAGATCAAGACATGCAGCAATTAGGCCAGAAGATTCAACCTCTAATTACAATCACTTGAGATGAGTGGAAAAATTTCTTTTCCCAACTGTGGTATGCTAATTGAGTATAGCATTGTTGGGGTGAAGACTGGTAATATATTAGGACCTACTAGAATGTTTCTTTTCTGGTATGATGACTATTAGAATAAGATTGTTGATATTGCTATCAAGTAGAATAAAAGAAAAAAAAAGAAAGGAAGCTATCTTGAGGTGCCTAGAGTCCCACCATATAGGGTAAGAGAAAAACTGCATGTGTTGATGTTCATTCCTATGGTAAGGCTCGCAATTAAAGTCAGGGAATGAGTGAGATATTAGGGAATGGTTCACTGAAATAAAGTTAGAGAAGAGTAAGTTTAAAAGGAAGATGGAAAGAACATTTTTGCTTAGACTTTATGTTGTGTGATAAAGGTATTAGAGGTTGTATAGCAGTGAAGTAAATATATGTCTATGTAGGGGATGAGGGACTGAATTAAGCTAGGAGTCAATGACTCTTTGCCTACAAGAGTCCTCATCTTCAAAGCTGGAACCTGAGTCTTAGATTCTTTAATTTTAGAAAGGAAAATATAGGTAAAGGCTAGTGAGATAGCCACTTATGCTCATAACCTTCAAAAGGAGTTAAAGAAGAACCAAACAACTAAATAAGAAGAAAAGGAAACCATATAGATGTTTGGCATTTAATGACTCTACTTCATTTTCTTATTAATGTTTGTGATATATGTTTATGTAAATGAGACCTTTTTATGGATGGATTGCTAAAGCAACTTACCAATTAATGAAATTCATAAATATCATTATGGTCATTAACATGTTAGAGTGATATGGGAGAGAATAATATGATGAAGGGATAAGGAGTGATGGGGAATGACTAGAAATGGACCACCTAATTGTGGTAAGATGCTTGAGGAATCCCTAAGTGGCAATCTACATATCTCAGTGCTTATGTAGATGCTTGTATAGTAACTAAAATTGTTACATACTTTTCAAAATAATTTAGTATATGTATCTTGTTGTGGGGAAAAATTCTACTTGATTCCTTGTGGAAGGTTAACATCTATGAGGTAATATGATTGTTGTATCTTTCTTTGTAAATAGGCTACATACCTAGAGCTAGAAACAAAGAACAACATAACTACCCTTTAAAAGGATATGAAATGAATATTTTGTATCATTATAAATCTCCATGCTAGAAATGTAAATGAGTGTTGTGGACCTAATAAACTATTGGCTATATTAGATAATAAAGGATATGATTGGTAGATATGAGACTGGATACTGAGAACTGTGATATTGTAGCTCATTATACGGATATAAATATATAATAACTAGTGCTGTCTAAGGTGGGAAATTTTGCCTTCTGTGATGTTATTGTTGGGGATGGTTTAGGAATAACTTTACCATTCATGGAGTTTTTGATGAAACTACTATTCTTTCTCTTGTAATTTTTTTTTTACAAAACCATAGGTTGTAACCACCCTGTTAGCCCATCCTTTAGCTGGGTGAAGCTAGGCAACCTGAAGGCCGAAGGAGACTGAAGTCAAAAGACTTGGAAATACATTTTGGTAATTGGGTTGTTATGCATGAGTTTTATATTGTAAATAGTAGCTAGTATTTTCATCCTCTTTGTGTAAAGCTGATATAAATCATTTTGGAAAAATGTTAGGTCATGAAATTCTAGTTGTTACAAATTATTTTAAGGGGTATATCAACCTAGAAAGTGTTTGGTTTTTAGAATAGGCTCTACCAAAATTTGTATAGATGTTGTGCACAATATATATATATATATGAGTTTCTTATATCTGCTTTAATAGAGAACCTGCTTTTTGATTCAGTCCTTTGCTGTGTTATTTAATAATAGTAGAATTTTAGAAGAATAGTTCAAATCTCATTGCATGGTTTGTGGCAACATGTGCACACCAATCATGGCCTAACTTGGGGCTTGACAAGTTGGTATCAGAGTATGGTCTAGAGTCTAGGTACATGGGTCCCTAATTGTCAAAGAGGTGTGAACATACCAAAATTTATGTGAGGCATGCCCAGAAACATCAAGCACAAATAAGGAAAAATTTTTAACCCTTCCAAGTAGCGTCATCAGTCTCCATAGACATCAAGTTTAGGCACTAAGTGAAATTTTAATTGATATTGAATAAGTTATTCTTTTGCTCATAGGATAAAAAATAGAAGAAGAAGAAGAAGAAGGAAAGGGAGAGGAAGAGTGATGCCACCTAGGACTAGGTTGGTAGCTCGATTAGGATGCCAAGATGCAGGGCATTTGATTGGATTTCATGAGAGATATCCTTGTCACCTTTTATAAAGTGCCAAGGAAGGGCAAGAAGCTAAGGCTGTGGAAGAGGTTGAGGTAAGAGGGTGTATGAAGAAGTCCAAAATGAATCTACATGGGAGGAAGTCACCTCCTCACTTTTGAAGCTCCTATGTGTACTAGGAACCTTACAAGAGCTATAAATGAAATGGTGAATGAGCTAACTACCCAAAGGCTATAGAGGTAGCAACTCCAACGTAATCAATCACTTGTGTCTCCATCACCATTAATGGAACCATCACAAGTTAATCTCAAAAATTATTTGCAAGAATTTCATAAAATCAAATCCTTACAATATTTTGGCGTGGGGTCCCAAGTAGATCCCCAAGTATTTATGGAGCAAATTAAGAGATTATGGCATATGTTGGAATGTCTAGAAGAGCTAGCAATGAGACTGGTTGGGTTCCAGCTTAATGGTTTGGCAGCTAATTGGTATTGGTCATAGGAGAATCAGAAACAAACATGAGGGCCCCTAGATACTTAGGATGCTTTTCATATAGTCTTCTTCCAATAATTTTTATAAGAGAGGGAAAGATATGGGAAACTACAAGACTTTATAAAGCTTAAACAAGAAAGAACATCAGTGTCAAAGTACGCCACCAAGTTTCTACACATGTCCCGATTTGCTAAAGACCTTGTCCCTATTGAAAGAATGAGGACCCAAAGATTTGTGGATGGGTTAAATGATGTCTAAAAGTCATACAAGTGACGGAAGAAACCACCTATACAAATGTGTTTAGCCAAGCTATTAAACTAGAGGTAAGGTTGACAGAAAGGGCAAAGGAGAAAGTGACCTATGGGAATCCAAGAAAAAGAGTTAGATACAATGAGCTTAGTGGAGAATTGAAGCAATAGACATCTTATATTCCTAGTGGGCATCATCTTAAAAGGCATGGTATGTTTCCTCTATCATAGGCTACTAGATATAATAAACAATTAAATGGATCCACAAGTGTAACACCTTTGAGCTATCAACTTGTGGGAAGATTTCAGCCCCCTATTTCCACCTCAATTCGAGCCAAAGCACCAAATCCATGTGGGACTTATGGTAAGTTGCATATGGGGGTGTGTTGATGGTAATGGGTGCATGCCTTGGTTGTGGACAAATGGGCCATCGAATGAAAACTACCTAAATTTACCAGCATTATGAGGGGGTATGTTAATGGCTTCCAAGAGTAATCCCTCATCTTCCACTCCATCTATTCGGCTATTAGGACAATAGGAAGGGATTCTTTTACCCAAGGCCTAAGAAGTAGGAAAGGACCTACGACTCGAGTTTTGCTTTGACTAGAAATGAAACGCAAGCATTAAATGCGGTGGTTACAGGTACCCTTTTAGTCCATTTAATTCAATCTTATGTGTTGTTTGACCCAAGTGCAACCCATTCTTTTATATCACTAGTTTGATAGCAAAAATTGATTAAATTCATGTGCCAATGGGTTTCCAGTTATTAGTATTTACTCCTTTGGGAAAACCATTAATTGCTTGTAAGATCATCTCATCAAGTAAAATTGACATATAAGGGGTTGTCTTACCTATTGACTTAATTATTCTAGACGTGTGATTTTAACATTATTTTAGGTATGGATTAGTTGTCAACTTATCATGTGTGCGTGGATTGCTATAATAAAATGCTAAACATTCACCCATTAGATGGGGATGCATTAGTGTTTCAAGGGGATTAGAATGGAATTTCCATCTGACTTGTCTCCACCTTATGTGCAAGAAAGATGATTACCAAAGGGTGTAAGACATTTTTGGCATATGCAAGAGACACAACTAAACTTGAATTGAGGTTGGTAGATATTCATGTTGCTTGTGATTTTTCAAGTGTTTTTCTAGAGGAGCTATTGGGTATGCCACTTGAAAAGGAGATTGAATTATGTATTAAAACTAATTATGGCAATGAACTAGAGTCTATGCCCTTGTACCGTATAGCACCAATAGAATTGAAAGAGATAAAAATACAACTATAGAAGTTGGTAGATAAAGGTTTCATACAACCAAACACCTCACCTTAGAGAGCTCCTCTATTATTTGTGAATAAGACGAATGGGATCTTGAGGCTGTGCATTGATTGTAGACAATTGAATCAAGTCATTATGAAGAACAAAAATCTCTTACCTCTAATAGATGACTTATTTGACTAGTTCCAAGGTGCTCATTATTTTTCAAAAAGCGATTTGCATTCGAGATACCACCAATTATGAATTCAATAATAGGTGTTCCAAAAATAGCCTTTCGTACTCAGTATGGTCACTATAAATTTTTGGTGATGTCTTTTGGACTAACCAATGCTCATGTACCTTTCATGAATTTAATGAAATAATTTTTTGACCTTTCTTGGATTGGTTTGTGATAATCTTTATAGATGACATTTAGGTATACTCCAAAAATGAACAAGATCATGAGCAACATCTTAGAGCCATTTTGCAAACCTTTCTAGAGCATTAGTTGTATGCTAAATTATTAAATGTGAATTTTGGTTTTCTAATGTAAATTTTCTAAGGCATGTGGTCTTTAGAAAAGGTATAAGTGTGGATCCTAAGAAGATTGATGTAGTGGAAAAATGTCATAGATCAAATATGGTGATTCAGGTAAGAAGCTTTTAAGGGGTTGGCTACCTATTATCATCACTTCATGAAGCATTTTTCCTGAATTTCTGCACCACTAGCTTGGTTGACTTAGAAGAACCATAAGTTTGAGTGGGTAGGGCAATGTGAAGAGAGCTTTTGACATCTTAAGCAACATCTCACCTTTACTCCCATTTTGGCCCTACCCACTAATGGTAGAGGTTATGTAGTTTACTATGATGCCTCTAAAGTTGGTCTGAGATGTGTCCTTATGCAACAAGGAAGGGTTATTGCTTATGCATCTTGATAAGTTAAGGAGCATAAAGTGAATTATTTTACTCACGATCTGGAAATGGCTGTGATAGTCTTTATTATGAAAATCTAGTGTTATTACCTATATGGTGAATCATGTGAAATTTACATTAATCACAAGAGTTTGAAGTATATTTTTGAGCAAAGGGATCTAAATTTGAGGCAACAACGCTGGATGAAATTAGTAATAGATTATGACTATTATATTCTTTATTACCCTAGTAAGGTGAATATGGTAGCGGATATGATAAGTTGCAATTCGATTGGTAGCCTTCCACACATAAGCATTGAAAGGTGACCTTCGATGCAATAAGTGCTACAATTGGGGGAGCATGGAATTCATTTAAAAGCCATGGAACTTAGTATCCTTGTGGCACAAGTACAAGTTCAATTCCCTTTGATTGACCAGATCATGTCAACTCAAACTCCATATTCAACTTACTTTAAACTTAATCTATTTTAGCAATATCTAGGCAAGGAGTTTTGACTCATCAAGGTCAAGTTTGGGTATTGGAAATAGGTGAACTAAGACAATAGCCCATGCATATTGCTTACTCTTCCTCTTATACCATGCACCTGAGAAATAATAAAATGTATCATGATTTGAAAATAGGACATTGGTAGGAAGGCATGAAGTAAGATGTAGCAAATTTTGTTGCCTATTGTCTCATCTATCAACAGGTAAAAGTTGAACATTAGCGACCAGTAGATTACATCAAAATCAGAGCATATCAAAATGGAAATGGAACAAATTACTATGGATTTTGTTATTACCCTTCCAAAAACCCCAAAGGGGTATGACTCCATTTGGGTACTCATTGATTGATTAACAAAGAGTGCACATTTTCTTCTTGATAAAACCACCTTTTCAGCCTCCTAATATGCTAATTGTATCTGGATCAGATTATATCACTCCATGGAATTCCTTTGTCAATTATATTTGATCAAGATACATAATTTACTGCTCGATTCTAAAGGTCATCTCAAGAAGCATTGGGGTCATAACTCCACTTTAGCATTGCATTTCACCCTCAAATAGATGGTTTGTTGGAAAGAACAATACAAGTACTGGAGGACATGCATCGTGCATTCGTCTTAGAGCTCAAAGGTAGTTGGGAGTAGTATTTATTATTGGTGGAATTTGTTTATAATAACAACTATCATATTTCAATATAGATGAGTTCTTTTAAAGCTTTATATAAGAGGAAGTGCTAGTTGTTGGGTCCAAACTTAGTGAATGATGCAATTGAAAAGGTAAAAAATATCTAAAAACAGTTAATAGTTGCTCAAAGTCATTAGAAGTCCTATACAGATAAGAAGGCAAGACTTAGAATTCCAAGTAGGGGATCAAGTTTATCTGAAAATGTCTCCCATGAAGGGAATGATGAGATTTGGCAAAAAGGGAAAACTAAGTCCTCATTTCATTGGTCCATTTCTAATTGTAAAGAGGATTGGAGCTATAGGCTATCAACTATAGTTGCCTAAGGAGCTTGAAAGGGCACATCCAATATTTCATGTTTCGATGTTAAGGAAGTTTGCAACTGATCCCTCTCATGTCTTTTCCCAAGTACCAGTTGAATTGGACAAATGTCTCACTTACGAGGAGTGACTGCTGCCCATAGTGGATCGACAAATTCGAAAGCTTTGTTCTAAGGAATACCTTTCCATAAAAGTTCTATGGGACAACTAATAGTTAATGTTGGAACTAGAAGCACTTATGAAGGATAGATACCCCCATCTTTTCAATTAACCTTGGTACATGCATCCTCTTAGTAAACTAATTTGTTAGAAGTAATCTATTTATTTCAAAAAAAATTTCCTCTCCTTTTGATAAGCCTAAAATTTGAGGATGAATTTTTTTTAGTGGGGAAGAATTTGTAATGGTAGTCATAAGAATAAATTTATGGGATGTGGATTTTAATTTTGAAATAAAAGATACTTAATAATGACAATATAAACAAATATATATATATATATATCGGTGGCAATACAATATGGTGATCAATTAGGTTATTTATTAGTTTAACTATACACTATAGAAGAGTGTAGTAAAGGGTTATATACTGATCTTGGTGTCATTTCCATTTTTTTTACAAGAGTATATAGGGCTTAGTTAAGGAAGGACTTAGTAGGCTACTGAGGTGTAAGGAAAAAGTGCCAAGTTAGGTTTCAACCTTCTACACTTTGGTAGGACAAAACAATGTAGTTTTGCTTAAATCCTCTACTCAAGTGAGTAACAAATGAGCAGTACCCTAATTTCATCTTCCTGATTGCTTAGCATGTTCATGCCCTAGCAAACTGGTCAAGAGTTTCTAGCTACCTTGCCTCTAGGAAACAACAATTCCATTTTTCTTTGCTGCAAAGACCACCAAGAGTTACAAGCACTAAAAGAAAAACCAGCCTCTATTCCTTGTTTTTGCTACCCTTCGATTCCCTATTTTGGGTAGCTAGTAGTTAGCTTGTTGGCTTTGTGGAAATGAACTAGTTGAATCATTTTAGTAGTGGGCCAATCTCATACTTAAGAAATTTAGGTTGTGCTTAGCTAATTTGCAGCAATTCGAGGATGAAAAATAGCTCAAGGGATGCAGTAATTAGGCCAAAAGATTTAACCTCTAATTAACATCACTTGAGGTGTGTGGGAAAATTTTCTTTTTCTAACTATGCTATGTAGATTAGGTATACTATAGCTAGGGTGAAGGCTGGTAATATATTTGGGCCTCCTAGAGTATTTCTTTTCTGGTATAATGGTTGTTAGAAAAAGACTATTGAGACTGGTGTTGGGTAGAATAAAAAAAAAAGTAAAGAGAGGAAGCTATCTTAAGGTTTTGAGAGTCCTACCATACAAGGTAGTAGAGAAAATGCATGTGTTGATGTTCATTCATACTACAAGGCTTGCAATTAAAGTTAGGGAATGAGTGAGGTATTGGGGAACATGTTGGTGTATGCCTTAGAAGCCAATCATGGGATGATTGTTTTTCCATACATTGTATTATGTTTTAATGGCAGTTCAATTATTATATTTTTTGTTATATTTGCGTAATATAAATAAATATGATAATTGTCCCTAGAATAATTTGTTATTTTTAAAATATCCCTTGTCGAGTATTGTTATGAATCGGGATAGCAATAATGTAGCGAGACTAGCATGTACGATGACTGATGACCAAAAGTCATGGATATGAGATATCAAGTCAGTACATAGGTACATGTTAGAGAACCAATGTATTGGACTGATCCGCTATAAGAATGCTTCATGGAAGGTTATGTGTCATAAGCAATTCTTTAGTGACCATAATGTATGGAGTCCTTTAACCTGAAAT
>JANHAO010024986.1:0-11465 GCA_026873985.1 Saraca asoca
TCAAGTTGATTCCCTTGGTTGGTTAGTTTATCTATTTGCATTTTCATTTCTGCATGTAGTTGCATGTTAGTGTAGTTTCTGTTAGTGTAGCTTAGGATCTAGTTTCTGCCAAACCCACCATTTACATCTCCTAATTTGATTGATATCATCATCCTAAAATGATCCAAGGGCTCGACCTGGTGTTGCCTATACTACAAATAGTTTAGGTTGCTTTAGTTTATAAATTTCTAATCTTGATCGGTCTAGACAGCCGCAATCATACAACACATATGATAGCATTTTTAGCTTTTGCATAGAGATTGCTTTTTCATTTTTTGGCTTCACTCCACTCTCTTTTTGGTTGCGGCACTTGTTGGCTGTCTTGCTTTTTTATTAAGATGGTAGACCTTTCTTCAATAATCTCCCACATGTTATCATCAATGACTTAAAGGAAGATCATCATTTAATTTTTCCAATAATTATAATTGGTTCCCTTGGACAATGGTGGTCTAGATATGGAATGACCTTCTTGTCCTTATGATGATTCAAGGTTGTCCATGTAGTCCCCATAAGATCTTTACTTAAAAGTAATTAAACTTTAACAACAAAGACTAAGCTCTGATGTCATTTAATAAGACAAATACAACAAGAGGGGGTGAATTGGTGTTTAAAAACAAGATTATAATTTTAAAAACTTTCCCCTTAACAAGAGCAATTAACAAATATATAAAAGATCAAGTAAATAATATATAAAGATATCCAATTTAAAGTGCATGGAAAGTACAAGTGTAGGGAAAGAGAATGATAGCACTAATATATAGAGATTAGATAGTCCAAAAGAAAAACTATCCCTTTAGGTCTATTATTCTCTCTCAAGGGCAATAAGCACTTTGACAATTATCCACTAGCACTTTTTCCTTTGAGTATCCATTATAATCTTTCTCACTTGACCTAAATACAAGTGACCCTACCTCTCAACTTGAGAATTTTCTAGCCTCATATTGGGACACAATTTCTAGCTACAAGGTTTCCACATGTGTATTACTCATGCTCAATCCCTAGCTAGTGAACCTTTACAAAACATAAGAATTAAAAGGATTTGTGTCAAGGAGACTACAATGTTTTTCAAACTCTTGCTAGAGTATATTTATAAGTGAAGCACTATAAGAAGGTTTCAGAGAACTTAGAAAGAGGTCTTTAAGAAAGGTAAGAAAATTTGCTTGAATGATGTATGTTAAAATAAAGAACATATCCCCTTTTATAGATGAGCTTGGCACTAACGACACCTTCATCAACTTGGACTCCAAGTCAAATAGCTTACTTTTTCAATGTGTTGTCACTTTTAGTCAAAGGCTTTGGAATTGGAGCAGCTTGCTCTTTCAATTTGTTGTCACCATTGGTTAGAGGCTTTGGAATTGGAGTACCTTGCTCTTTTAGATGGGAAAGTGACATCTAATAAGTTGTCATTATTAATGGTATAAGGGCCAGCTTATTTGCTTGCTTTTTCAAGGATTGTCCAATTATGTTATTCCTTTGCAAATTCACCATAAAGTGGCAATGTACAATGACCAGCTCATTTGCTTGCTTTATTAAAGTTTGTCCAACTATGGTAGTCCTTTGCTAGGTCACCATAAGGTGGCATAGAATAAAGAGCAACCTATATTGTCAATTTTTTATAGAACAGTAAAGTTGTAGTGTGTTAGGTTACAAAGAACAACCTACATAGAAATAACTTTTCTTAGACTTTTCAAATAAATAAAGTTTTTAGCATAAATTTAGAAAGTTAGCACACTATGTGCACAATACAAATTTTTACCAAAGAAAAAAAATATATTAGTAAAAATAGGCTGGGATAGTACTATAAGTATGCATCAGAAAGTAAAAAGCAACTGTCTCAATTTCACAAAAGACACAAATGGATAGTAAAAAAAATTAGTCCTTTATGTGAAAATTTTCAAAAGTAAAATAAGTTCAATTGACTAGAGACATTAGCAAGATCAGATTAAAGGATGCAATTAACTTCCAACTCATATCTAGTTAGGTTTAGCATAGAACCAAGGAGCAATTTATTAGGCTATGTTGTAGACAGTTATCAAAACATATAGCATACATATAGTTGAAGTAATAGTTTTTAATCTTAGCTAGGTTTGTTATAGCTATCAAAAGCAATTGGTTTATAAGGAAAATTAATCTTGTAGTAGACTTAAACCAATAACCAATTTATCTCATAAAAGTAAATAGCAATAGCATACTTAAGTTATAGTTTTGTAGTAGTTAAAATCAATTAAGAAATTCATCATCAAAACTAATTTATCTAAACAATTAGATACATAGGGTTCTACATCCATTCTGCATTTGTTGATGAAATTCCTTATCATAGGGGGAATAAGGGAAGTTTAGGCCAAACAACAAATGGCTCATAGATGTTATATGGCTAACTTGGAAAAAAGCAAAAAAAAGGCAAGCGGAGTAAAATAGGTGGTTATCAATCTGCCTAATAGTGAATGCTAAATGGTAGATTCTGTTTTATTGGATACTAGGGGAGACAACATGTTCTAACCAAAACAAGGATCAAATTTGGAAAAAGCCCGTATCTTTGGTAAAAATGATAAGAGAATAGTAAAAGTCAAAGCAGATCTCTTAATGGGTGATAAGGCCCGATTGATTAAATTTCTTAAGAAGTATATTGAGATTTTTGCTTCAATACCACAAACTATCAATCAACCCTAACACAAGTCTTGTATAGCAAAAGAAGAGGAATCATAGTGCTAAATGACAAACGGTTATAAAGGAAAAAGTACAAAAGCTACTGAAGGCTGGTTTCATTTGAGAAGTTTTATACATAACATTGCTGGCAAATGTAGTCCTGGTCAAAAAAGCCAATTTATGGGCCTCAGTAAAGCATGTCTAAAAGACTCATACCCATTGCCAAACATCAATTAGCTAGTTAACAATGCTTCAATGTTTGAAATCTTGAGCTTTAAAGATGCATTCATGGGATATAATTAGTTAAGAATGCATCCAGGTGATGAAGATAAAACTGCATTCATAATCGAATCAAGAGGTATGCTACTAGATGCTATTTGGCCATAAGAACACAGTAGCAACTTATCAAAGAATAATAAACAAAGTCTTTATTGAGCAGATGTGCAGAAATATGGAAGTGTATGTTGATGACATGTTAATCAATTTGAAAGGTATAAGCCAACACAAGGCAAATTTAGATGAAAAGTTTGGCATTTGATGAACAAAATTTATACATATTTTATATCCCTTGTATACTTAATCTTTTTTTATGTTTATGTACTTAATTGGATACTTGTAATTATTTTTCTGGTTTGGTTGGTTTTTATGCATAATTGGATTAATTTGATAATGTGGCATTGCTTCAGACTGTTTCAAGTTTTTGGGTGTATCTTGAGTTTTATACTTCTATTTTGAGTGATTCTTATGTCTTTAGAAAGCTAAGATAAATCACTAAAAATTTCATTAAGAGTCTAAAGCTCAATTCATCCTTTTTGGAGGTCAAATTAACCTAGCCAAAACAAAGTGCTATCTTGTGACTCAGAACCAGTTTTAGTATTTTAATTATATCTACAGCTCTATCCCTTATTTTGGTACAAAGCTAAGCCCACAGGTTATCTATGATCTATCTTCACAACTTTCATGTATGACTTGAGGCGAAACTACATTGTTTTCATTAAGTTACAAGGCTATGGATCTAATTGTCAAATTCTATTATGGGTTGGACTACTCTGCAAAATTGTCTCCATTTTTAGCCCACAAATTGAGCTAGAGATCAAATTTTTGAGTAAGTTCAAGGCCATTAGAAAGCTAAGTTATGGACTTACAATTCATATAAAAAGACTCACATCTAATTATGCCTTCTTCTAACAATAGAGTTAGTGTAGTAAGTTTATATAAAAGCTCAATTAAGCCTAATTATATTTCATTCCTTACATTAATTTTGTTTTTCTTTACTTTTATGAAGAGAAGAAGCTTTGCTAGGTCAAGAACACTAGCCATTTTTAGGTTTTCTATTCTCTTTTTATTTTGCTTTTATTTTTACTTTAATATGTAGCTAAATTTCTATTTCAATCTAAGGGAAATTCTGTATCAATTCTCTTATTAATTGGGAGACTTGTTTCTATTGTCAATTTATTCCCAATTTGATTCTTTGTTTTAATGCTAATAATTGCTTTTGATGATTAGTTAATATGGTTAGTTAATTAATTGTTCATTATGATTTACTACTAGTTGAATTTTTTTAAGCAATGTTATTGTTTATGGTTGTTTAGCTTAGGTAGCAATAGGATTTTTGATCATGTGTTGGTGTAGGTCAATTATCCTAGAGAACTAGGAGTAAGTAATGGATTTTTTGCCAAGTTAAATTGATTAATTGGCCTTCCTATTTTTAAAATTTAATGTTATTAGTGAATTGATTGAAGTGTTGGGATTCAATCAATTTAACAGTAAGGGTTAATCAGAGGTTAGGGTTAGTTACCAATTTAGAGAAAAATTAGTAAGAATTAATTAGCTATTAGGCTTAATTAGATTCCCAGCTAAGTGGCCAAAAAAGGAATGAAATATTGGTGTCAATAATCAAACACTGAATTGATTGCAAGAGTCCCCTGGATTGAAACTTTTCTCCAATAGATTTCTCTTTTTTTAATTTTGTTTGCTTATATTGTTACTATTTGTTTAATTTTTGTCTCTAATTAGTTAACCACCAAACCTCTCACATTTTCTGCTATTGATACATAGAAATTAATTACTAATCTCTGTGGTTCGCTTGGACTCACTAGTCCTATAAGTTCAGATAGTTTAGTATAATCCTTGTCAGTTTGGACAACCGTCAATGTCCTAAGAAGGTACCAAATAAGGCTAAATTCCTAGAAATGTGTTCCTTGGTTTCATGCTTATCAAGTGGGGGATACAAGCAAACCCTTTTAAATGTTGGGTGATTATCAACATGAGAAGCCCGTTAAATGTTGCATAGTAGAATCATTGCCCTCACTCACTTCATGTCAAGGTAAACCAACATACATGCTCCTTTCTTTAATTTGCTTAAAAATGCTAAGAACTTTTCATATATTGATGAATGTGAAAAAGCTTTTAAAGAATTGAAAGAGTACTTGGCCACACTGCCTATACTTTCTCGACTAAAGCCTAGTGAAACACTATACCTATATTTAACGGCAGCTGAGGGAGTGGTAAGTTCAACACTTATCCAAGAAAACAAAGGGGAATAAAAGCTAATTTATTTCACAAGTCAAACGTTGTATGGGGTAGAGATGAGATATCAAAATATTGAAAAGTTAGCTTTCACTTTACTATCAGTATCTAAAAAATTAAAGCCCTACTTCCAAGACCATCAAATTGTTGTTAGAATAAATGTTTTTATCAGACAAGTAGTATACAAACCTGATCTTCAAGTCGACTTGTGGCATAGGAGTAGAGCCTTTTATATGAGGTGAGAAGAGTGATAAAAGCACATGCATTAGTAGACTTTGAAGTCAAAATAACTAAAGTAGAGAAGACTAAGTGGAAGGGCCATGAGTGGATCTTGAATGTTAACGGTTTATCGAACGACAAAGGTAGTGGAGCAGGGGTAATCTTAGAAGGACCCAAGAACATGATATTAGAGTACTCATTGAAATTGAACTTCAAAGCAATCGATAATCAAGTAGAATACGAAGTAGTAATAATAGATCTATGACTAGCAAAAGAGGTTGGTGCTTGGTTGGTAAGGATTGTAAAGAATTCTCAATTGGTTAAGGCCCAGGTAAAAGAGGAGTATGAGATTAAAGAAATGGTGTTGGTTAAGCCTATTGAAAGAATTTAAGTATGAACTAACAAGAATCCCTAGAGTAGAGAATGACGAGCAAACACACTTGCTCAACTTGTAAGCTCCGACAGCTCAATCAATAACCAAATGGTAATACAGGACACATTGTATATCCCTTGCACAGAAGAAGTAATGTGTTTGGAGTAGAGTGAGTCTTAGATGACGCTAGTCATCTCATTCTAAAGGATGGATGTTTACCAAAAGAAAAGAGTGAGGCTAGAAAGGTTGAATGGTGGTGACCTTATTTCTTCCTAGAAAATGGGCAATTGTATAAATGAAGCTTTGCTCTCCCATGTTTAAGATGCTTACAGCAAGACAAGGCCGGTTATATCTTAAGAGAAATTCATAAGAGGATCTACATGAGTCATCTATTTGGCATAACTATTGCATTAAAAGCCATTTGATCAGAATATTACTGGCCTAAAATGAAAAAAAAGGCAATTGAGCTAGTTCAAATATGTGAAAAATGTTAGAAATTCACCAAGGTCCAAAAGTAGCCGATAACAAACCAAATGTCTTTGATCTCCCCATGACTATTTGACAAATAGAGAATCGACTTCTTAGGACCATTTCTAGTCATTCCCAATCAGTTAAAGTATAACTTCTAACAATGTGTAAAAGTTCATTTAGAAATTTATTGTCTACAAGTAAAACCTCTTAACAGTACCTTATTTCAACAACTATAGATTCCTAATAACTCCTTGCGGCAATCATATCTAATAAAGGAAAGTAGATCACTAATGCTAGCTTTTTTTTTTTTTTAATTCAAGGTAAATTCAATTAACCTAACACTATTATCAAGCAAATGGACATCTGCCTGCTAGAGCTAGAAAAGGAAAAGGACTAAAAGATTGGATGTCCTAGAGTTGATTCACACTAATATTAGTGGAATGATTACATCAAGTGCCATGGGAGCATACTGATAGTTCACCATCATCAATGCTTACTAATGTTTTGGCGTGGAACTTTTTATTGAAAAATTAGAATCCTTACATGCTTTTAAGGCATTCAAGATTGAGTTTGAACTCAAAATGAAAAAGAAAATTAAGTATGTCAATTATAGTAGATGTGGTGAGTATTATGGAGATACAATAAGAAAGATTAAGTTTAAACTCAAAATGAGAAAGGAAATCAAGCATGTTAGTTCTAATAGAGGTGGTGAGTATGATGAAGATATTATGCTTTAAAAGCATTCATGACCAAGTTTGAACTTAAAATGAGAAAGAAAATCAAGTGTGTTAGCTTTGATAGAGGTGGTAAATACCATGGAGATATAATGAAACTAATGGAAATCCTAATTCTTTTATAAGATATTATGCTTTTAAGGCTAGTTTCACTATGCCTGGAATGCCTGAACAAAATGGAATTATAGAAAGGTGGGATTGCATGCTTATGGACATTTTAAAATGCATGTCGGCATATATGATTTTACTAAACATTCTATGGGACGATGCTTTAAAGATCACTGTGTATATTATGAATCAAGTCCTTGATAAGTCTAAACCTAAAGCCTCATATGAATTATTATAGCAGAAAAGCCTAATCTTGGGTATTTCCACGTGTAGGGTTGCAAGGCTAAAGTGAAACCATATAATCCTTTTAGAAAGTAGCTTAATTCAAAGACTGTTAGTGGTTACATTATTGGATATTGTAATGGCTATACAGGTAGCAGATTTTATTGTCCAAACTATACCACTGAGGCAATTGAAGCAGATCATGCTGTCTATTTTGAAGACTAATTGGTTAGTGGGAATGAAAATCATGTAATATCTCTTTTAGAAAGGTATAAGTTGTTATTCAACTAGCACTATCATTGGTTGAAACATACTAAATTGATCTAGAAGATAATCCAGAACAACAAATGATAGAACCAATGGTGGAATTTTGAGAGCTTACTGCTCTACTAGTAGAAGAAAAGAACTAAGTCCTGTAAATGAAGAAGTACCCTTGAGAAAATCCCAGATGGCTACTAATGACTATTTGGTATATTTGTAGAAGCACGAATTTGACATCAATCAAGGCAATGATGTCACTAATTTTCAAGAAGCCATTTTAAGTCCAAATTCTTTGGAATTAATCAGGTTGTGGATGGCAAATTATTTTTCAATACACCATAATGAGACATGGGATCTTATGGAATCACCTACTTGTTGCAAGCTTATTGGATGCAAATGGGTCTTTAAGACCAAATGAGATGCTCAATAGGACTTTGAGAGGTATAAGGTCAAATTAATGGCAAAAGGCTACATTTGGAAAGAAAGCATTGATTATAGAAAATTTTCTCACTTGTTTTTATTAAAGACTCATTCTGAGTTGTTATAGAATTAGTGGATCTAGAGCTAGGCCAAATGGATGTTAAGATGGCTTTCTTAATTGATGATTTGTCATTAATTATTTACATAAGCCAATCAGATGGTTTCTAAGAGAAGCGTAAAGAACATTTAGTGTGTAAATTAAAAATATTTGTATATGATTTAAGTAAAATATCTAGATAATGGTATCTCAAGATTGTTGAGATTGTTGCTTCTCTTAGGTGCAAAGAGAATGATGCTAATCAATGTATGTGTTTTAAGATAGATATAGGTAGATTTACGAGTCTAGTATTACATATTGATGATATTCTCCTTACAAATAATGATATAAGACTTGTGACTAAAACAAAGTAGATATTGACTACATAATTTTTGATATGAAGGATCTTAGTGATGCTTCTTTCATGCTAGACATATAGATCCACCATGATAGATCTCAGAGTCTCATTGGGTTGTCTCAAATAATGATATGAGACTTGTGATTGAGACAAAGTGGATTTGACTATATAATTTTTGATATGAAGGATCTTAGTGATGCCTTTTTCGTGCTGGATATATAGATCCACCATAACAGATCCTAGAGTCTCATTGGCTTGTCTCAAATAATGATATGAGACTTGTGACTGAGACAAAGTGGATTTGACTACATAATTTTTGATATGAAGGATCTTAGTGATGCCTTTTTCGTGCTGGATATATAGATCCACCATGACAGATCCCAGGGTCTTATTGTCTGATCTCAAAGATTGTACATTGATAAAGGTGCTCAAAAAGTTCAATATATTTTATGTGCTCTCAAAGTACTGCACCCTTTTAAAGGGGTGAGATTTTTTCTAAAGTTCAGTGTCTTTAAAATGATAAAGAAAGATTAAATATATAAAGTAGATTCCAATATGCTTTCATTATTGGTAGCTTGATGTAAGGTATGTACACATTCTAATATTGCTTATACAATTTTTATACTTAAGAGATACTTGAATGATCATGATCAGAAACAATGAACTGTTATCAGGTATTTGCAAAGTACAAAGAATTTTATGCTAACCTATTATAGATCTAGTGATTTGGTTATTACAAGTTACTTTAACTATGATTTTGTGAGTTATCTATATGACATGAGGTCAACATTTGGACACATTTTTATGATGGCAGAAGGAGCTATTCTGTGGAAAAAATGTTAAGCAATCAATCACAGAAACTTCTATTATGGAGGTAGAGTACATTGCACATTGTGAAACCATTTGTGAGGCTGTTTGGTTAAGGAATATGATATATGGATTCAAAATTGTTTAGAGGATTTCTAGGACCTTAACCATATGTTGCAAAAATGCTACTATAGTGAACTTCTCACAAAATAATAAAAGTTTTGCTCATACAAAGTATTTTGATATTAAGTATCAATTTGTTGGAGAGAAAATACATAAGCATTATACATGTTGTCATGAATCATTTGCTTGTAGATCCACTAATCAAAAGCTTAAGTGTAAAATCATCCACAAGCAAGTAACTAGAATGAGTTTGGCTAAGCCTTTCGGTGTTCGAGATTAGTGGGAGGATCATGTGTCTTATGGAAAAAAAATGAACTAATGTTATTATTATCTCAAGATTAGTGAAACATTAATGATATTGTCATATATTTCTTTTATATATATATATGTTATTGTTGTTGTTGATTGTACATATTGTTTTATGACATGTTGATGGAGACATTTAGACCCATCTTAGTTGAGATCATTGATTCTTATTTTAATATCGTGGGTAGTTGCATGGACGATTTTGTAAAAATGTACATATGATCACATTTTGTTATGTATGTTTTGTTACTCATACATTTCATGATATGTTTTAGTCATTAGAATGTAAGTATTCAAAACATGTATAACATTAGCATCCTTATTAGATATGAAGATCTACATTATTGAGTATTTGTGCTTGATCTATGAATGTAATGGTGTCATAATTGTTTTTGACATTTTTTGTTATGGCCACAAACTGTTATCTAGTATGTTGTCCAAGTGGAAAATTATTAGAATTTCCTATATTAGACTATCATAATTAAGACTATTTGTTAAATTGGATAATTCATTGTCAAGATAATATTGTATAATGGACCAGTAAATGGTGATAATGTAATTGGGTCCTTATTGACACTTAGACCTATCATGGATATTAGAGTTGTGAGCCTTGTAACTGGGCCTACAATTATAAGTTAGTTAGTCCAGTAGGATTATAATAAGACAAGTCCTACTTACATCTTAATTAATGCTGTAGCCAACTCATTGAAGATATAGAATAATTCTATCTCTATTTTCTCTACTAGGGTTTATGAGGAATGAACCTGATCTGGAACTTGCTTCATGTATTCTCAATCAACATAAGATATGCACTACATTTATTAATTTTAATTGTTTTACATAGATTTTATGTTTTGTAATATGATGTTAAAAATCATGTTATTGACTATTTTGTTCTTGCAATTCTTTGCACAAGAAACATGAATGGCATCCACACAATCACCAACAACATTCAAAATTGCAATAGGTTACTAGCCCATGGCTTATTAGGTATTATAAGAAGTGAACTTGGACATTCTTAACATCCAAATACAAAAGAGGCTTCATAGATGTCCAAAAGGCAGAACACAAATCATAATGAATTACTCTACCCAAATAATTACTAGGATATGCTTTTCATAATGGTAAAGGAAAACTTATAATCAATTGTTAGTCTGCTACCCCTAATCGCCAAAGATTCATTTAATAGACAGATAAAATCCCGACAGGTAGCATTTTTTCTCTGAATAGAATCCTGAAAACAAGAATTACATGACTTTAGTACTTAATGATTTCTAGATGTATGTTGTATATAAATGGCATCAGTTGATTAGTCAAAATGTTTTTTTTTTCAGTTGCATCAATCCTCTCTAGTATTCATTCATATCCTCCATTTGAAACAATGATCGATGCCAGTTGATTAAGTAATATTGTCATCCAGCATGCCTCCAAGATGAACAATTGTACCAAAACTAAGATATTCAAAACTGTTGATTCTTTTTCGTTTATGATCCACATTGAAAGAAATAAAAATTTAATCCAAAGCTTTCATTAACAGTTATAAGTTCCATTTCTTTAAACACAGACTTCTCCGTAACCAAAAAAATACAACACATCCCCATTTCTTTATTAACCCAAGCCATCAAACATGATCCATGAATATAATTGATAACATAAGATTTGATGCATTTATTTGTCCTTATGCTTAGCATTTTAAGAGCTTAAATGAATTAATTCCTACTAAGTTAAGATGTATTTGGGATTTAGTGTCAA
>JANHAO010024987.1:0-11469 GCA_026873985.1 Saraca asoca
CAACGAGACAGGGGCAAGATCCAAGCTAATTCCGCTATATAAATTGTCTACCACATTTTTATACTGCCTGTGTGGGACCTGACACATACAAGGGGCACATATGAAAGAGAAAAATACATAAATAGGAGGGTCAGGCGGAAAGAGATATAATAGGCCTCTGTCCAAACATAGGAAAAAGTAACAAAGACAAAAAGCAAACATAAAAAAAAAGGATGGGGTAGTGACAAAGATAGGAACAGAAAAAAATAATAATAATGAAGCAAAGGACAAAATAGTGATAGGGACATAATTCTTTGTCACTATTCCTAACAAAAAAAAAGACTAAATAAATCAATCTAAAAAATAAAATTGGAGAAAAGGTCAATCTTGACCTCTTCAATGAATAGAGATTAAGATTGTTCTCTATAATGCCATTAACAATAAAGGTAAAGATGGCCTTTTGTCTTTTGTATCTTCTTCTTTCTCTTTTTTTTTTCTTTTTCACAACTTAACAAATAAAAAATTAAGAATCATCAAGGTTAAACATGATAAAAAGAAAGCACATTCTCATATTTCAAAAGTTAATCTTCAGCATGTTTTACTTAGAGGTGGAGACAAAGGGTTTAATTTTTAGCTTTCTCTTTTTTCTCTTCACTGATCTATCTCTTTCTCCCATCAGTTTCATTTTTCTCTTTGTAGTTATCAATTTTTTTTTATAAATCCTTCTTGAACAATGTGCCCATTTTTAATTTGACTATTTCTTTTCTTTTTGAAATGCAATCATGTAAACAAAAAGAAAATGCTATGTCTATATGAGGATGAGGAAGAATGAGAGAGATATACTAGTAGATTTGAGCTATGAAAACAAAAATGAGGTTGTCTTTTTTTTTCTCCCCTTTTCTTATCTGAAAGTCCTTCATTTATTTAAGAAAATTTGTATTTTTGTGATTTGACTCTTACTTGATTTCTCTTGGTTGTAAGCTATTTCCTCTAGTTTATAGGTTGTTCATCAATTATCATTGGATTTTAAGTTATTCTTTCATTTTGGAAAAGGTTGAGCTGCACAAGGAAGCCTACTTTGGGAAAATTTCTTGGCTAAAAAAAGAAGTAGATGATAGTGGAGGCTTACAATTACAGACTGAGCACTTTTAGTTGATTTTTTTTCTTGTATAAAGTACACTAAACCTACTTAAGAGCTTTTTCTTTTTTGGTATTTTATATTCCTTTCAACTTGAAATGATACTTTATGAGTGTAATATCCAAAATTCTCTAAAATTAATTTTGATAATAGAATGACATTTTAGAAAAAGTTTAAAAGATGAATTTTAAAATTTTGGAAAATTTCAACATTATAATTTTGGGATACAAGAAATCTAGGTATACTGGAAATAGATTATATGAATTTTCAAAATTTTTGAATGATCGAAATTTCCATTGTAGATGCCTAAAAAAAATTAAATTTTGGTTTTCAGGATTTAATTTGTAGAAAACTTTGGAAAGATCAAAAATAAAGTTACGGGTGCCCAATGCGGGCAAAATTACAGTTGTTACAAAGGTAATTAATTTAACTAATTTGTTGTAAAATTTCATAGCCACTACTGACTAGTGAGTATGTTAAATTTGGGCTCAAAATGGAGGAAATAAGAAAAAAAATTTTGAAAAGGGAAACGGTCAACTTGTCGTTAATGAGAAGTTAACTTATTTTTCCCATTTTTCCCCTCACCAAGCTAGCTCCTTTCTTTTTCTTTGGCTTCTTCCGCATTGCCACCCATGCAATCTCTTCTTTATCTCCAAGGTTGAGCTTCTCTCACTACATTCACTCTCTCTCTCCTCAAGTAAGTCCTTCAACTCTTCTTATTATTTTCTCTTATATTTGTAGTTGATTCCTCTCTTTTTCCTCTTCAATTCAACGTCAAAATTATTTTGATTCACTGAGTATAACTTGAGATCTAAATTTTTGAAGTTTATAATCATTATTCTTATTATCGTTCACTTCATGGACCTATGCTATTTTGCTAAGGTTTTAGAGCTTAAATTTTGTATATTCAGCTTGTTTCATTGTGATGATATCACAATCAAATGGTATATAATTGTTTGCCGAAAGAAAAACAATGAAATAGCTAGGAAGCTAATATGCTTTTCTTTTTGTTTATGAAGAGTATTGAAGATTTTTGGTGGGATCAGTAGTGATCTTGTGTTTCCAGTTCATATATGAGTAATTCTTACCAATCTTATGAATTAAAGTGTGTTTATTACTTGTGATTTATTGATTATTAGTGTAAGTTGACAATGGGATTTTGTGATTGTGTGCCAAATTTTGAGACTAAATGGATTTGTTGATATAATGATTAGTTTTAAGTAGGAATAGTTAAGTTTAATGCTTGTTTAAGTTCTCAAAACATGTTATGCTGAGATCCTATGGTGCAGTGTAGAAATGGATGTTGCTTCCCTTATTTTTCTACTATTTTCATGCAATTTCTGCTTGTACAAGTCAAATTGTAACTCTTAAACTGAACTTACGATCACGCTCATAGACACCTAACAATTTTGTTCTTATGATCTGAATCGAAATTTAAACCAAATTTGTGCAATTTGAATCCATCCTTCCTACCTTATTTTTCAATTTCGATTGTGATCCTAATTGCATTTGTATTTAGGCTTCCTGAAAGGCTGCACATTTTGGCGAGCAAACTTGCATTTTCAACTGAATTTCCTTGAGTCAAATCGAATCTTTCTCAACTGAACTTCTTAATTCTAATTGCAATTCTACTCAAATTTCTTCAATGACCCTGCTTGCAATTTTGATCGCATATTCAGAAATTCTCAATTTTTTCAGCCCAACTTCACCTTTTTCTTAAATATTTCCTATTCCCTTGGTTTAATCTTACATAAATCCCTACTAAAATAAGCGTAATAATTAAGAAAACTTAAATAAGCAATTTATAATCTAATATCATTGGCTATACATTACTAATATGAAAGTAATCTTAGTAGTCATATGATGATGAAACAGAGAAGATTTGGTGCAATTTCAATAGAACATAACTCATGTGGCTAGAATTGTGACTAAATGAGAATGTTTTGATATAGTTATTGAGAGAAAAATATTTCTTAATGGTTGAAAATTTTCATGAAATTTGGAAAGGTATACGATATATTGAATGATAATGAGATGTGATGATATAAATTTGATGATATATCTATTATGAGAATGATATCATTGAATACTTGAAACCTCTTATGAGACTTGAAATGTGAATGATAGGATGTGATGAGAATAATGAACCAAATCTTGGATCTGTGAGTTATGACATTGATGAGTGGGATAAGGCTGGCTTGGAGGGAAAAGGTTGGGATGAGTGGGATAAGGTTGGATCAGAGTAACAAGGAGATTTATAGTTATTGTTATGCATTTGCTTTTACCTATACTGTTATTATATGGTATGTTGAAATGTGGTATCAAGAGATTGAAATACATAATGAGTAAGAATACGGCCTTGAGAGCTCTAATTTGGTATAATGTGCTAAGGATAACATGATGTGATTCCTTTTAGAGGTGAGTCATTGAACTTAATGACTACTTATGAAAATTGTATGAGAAATGATTATCCAGTTATATATAGTATGGATGTGTTTATATAAGTGTTGCATTGTTGGATAATTTCATAAGTTTGATATGAATTTATCTCACTAAGCCCTTGACTCACTCTTTTATGAATTATTTTTTTTTAAAATTCTTAAGAAAATCCAATTAACCCATTATAGGAATAATAAGCATGAATAATGATCTGATGGAGATCATAGTTGACATTTATGCCACCACTGTGACTAGTCCCTTAGGAATCTATCAAATTAAGTTTCATTACATTGTCATTTTAAATTTAGTAGGATGTGAAGTATTACATGACGTCAAGATCATCCTCCTTGAGTCTCTCAATATCCTCCTGATGATGGCCTAGGATGGTTTGATCTTTGAGGGATCTACCATCTAACTTTGTGTTTTGTTGACTTTTTTTGAAAATCTATAAAAATGTAGGGCCATAGAGTATCAAAGACTTAGTTAGCTCAACCTATGATTTTTGGTATCGGGATAAGTCATAGGTTAACCTAACTTTTTGATGGACTCACCCTTGTAACACATGAGGCAAAGAAAGGGAAAGAATCTTTTGACCTATTAAAAGTTTGAAGTACTCTGTTTTTGAAACCTGTGTAACTTTTGAGTCAAATGTTGGATGGACCCTTGCCTGTGTACATTAAGAATTATGTTTATAATTGATTGTATAATCCTTTTTCCTAGAGTTTATTATTTCTTAGTTAATCAGTTGAATTAAAAAAAATGAAGATAAACACAGGTCAAAATGAATGATAAGAATAAAATAAAAGCTGGTGACTATCAATAGAGAACTAATATTCATGTCGATCATGGTCAGGAAATTAGGTCGTGACATGTTTAGTATTAGAGTAATGGTTTGTGTCAAACCTATGAGTCTAGGTTTGCATATAGATTGTTTCGAGTCACACAGCAGTGGTGATGGTTACATTTAGTGTTAATAGGAAGAGTACTAGTAGCACGTGTGCACCCAAGAGCTTGTATTACTGATACCATTCCTTGTTGACCTGGTGAAATATGTGTCCATGTTAGTAGAATTAAATTGGAATCCTTTGTAATTCTTGAGAATTTGATTAATCTTGTGATGTAAATTATGGTGAGAATAAGAAGGTGCCAGGTCCCGTGGTGGATTAGAAAAGATAAAATGTGGAAATTATAAATCTTTCCCTTATTCCTTTAGGGGAATGTATATACTCCTTAATATCAATCAAAAACTATGTAAATTACAGTAATAAAAACATTCAAAAGACATATATCATCCAGAAATATCAACATCAAGACTGAAACCAACATCCATGAAGATAATATCCATGAAAATATTAAAAAGTCTAGAAAATATAAACATATCCATAAAAGTATCAAAATATCCAAAAAATATAAACATATCCTAATTTCATAACAAAATTAAAAGATAGTCTCAATAACATAATAAGAACAGTTAAAAATAAGATAGGGGAAAATAGGGCTAAGAGATACACATATTAGATAAACAAGCAAAGAACTACTTTGCAGGAGGTTCATCCATCTTTTGAATCTCTGCTTCTTCATCTTGTTGTTGTAACCTCAATCTGATTTCTTGAACTTGAAGCTCAAGTGATTTGAGCCTTTGGTTGATCTCATTGTCTTTTTTGCCGCATTCTTCTTCTGAATGAGACATGCTTCCTTCCATAAGGTCAAACCACATTTCATGAGCGTCAGATATCTTGTTTGTTTGAGTAGTTATGTGCTTATGCATCCTTCCAATTAATTAAGTTAATATGGCATCAACATCAGTAGGAAATCTAGCTGAGCCTAGGATTTGTCTAGATGATTATGTAGGCATGGGTGTGTCTTTAGTTTTTTTCCCTTGGTCATTTTCTTTAAAACCCTTCTTGTGAAAATGTGATGCAGTAATCATTGTGATTGCATTTGGTGGTGAAGACAAAATTTCATCAGACAGTCTTATCTTGGATTTGGTAAAAAGTGGTGTTAGGATCATACCATAGGGAAGATAACCTATATCAGTTCTTTTGGAACATTCACCCATGTATTTCAAAATAAAATATGGAAAATTAAAATCCAGTTGGTTTTTAATAACCCACATTAAAAACAAATCATCTTCCATAATTTAGGTGAAATTGGTGATCCTTGGCATAAGTATTTTGCATAAAGCATAGTACAGAATCCTATCTTCAGAAGATAAGCCAATTATTAGCAATTTCCCACTACCATCTTTTGGGTAGAGTAGGGAAATAGCATGCTAACAGCTAGTTCCTTACTATAATCAGGGGAGGATGCTATAGTAAGCTTTAACATTGTATTATTCATACCGAATCCATTTACAAAAGATTTAGAATCAATCACCACATGTTTATGCATCACATAACAAGATGATTTACCATCAACATCAAAAAGATTAGCATAGAACATTGTCACCAGTCTAGGCTAAGCTATTTCTTTAAAAGCCAGAAATTTCTCTAGCCTATACTTAGCTAACAATTCAAGCAAATGGGCTGTTTTGAACAATTGGTCATTGATGCATTTCAATGGTTTAACTTTTCTATGTTCTAAGGAAAGATAAGTAGCATACTCGTTTGAGGATTGGAAGAATAATTCTTCTTTGGCTGATTGTGTAGCCTTCAAAGGTGATTTGTCCTTGTGATTTGCTGCTAGCTTGATCCTTTTTGCCATTGTTGAGATAATTGTCGAGAAGAATGGTTTCGGTACCTAGGGTTTTGTGGGGTTTGATTTGGGGTTTTTTAATTTTGGCTATTTTTGGAGAAATCAATTGGTTAGAATGTTTAGAAATGATGTTTCTAATGCTTTTGTATAAAACATTTTGGTGAAAAAGGGTTTGAAAATGAAGATTTTAGGGATTTTTAGAGGGACAAGTTGAGAGAATCAGCTAGGGGGCGTTGAAGGGTTACTGTAGAATGAATTCGACTTTGATTCTAGCATATATAGTATCACGCCTTGATCGATTCAATGAGCAAAAATTCACTAATGAATTGATTTGGGTTTAAATTTGTTCATTGAAATTCATAGGGGAATTGATTATGACATTGGTGTGTATATGAGTTAATATTTTACGAATTGATTATGTAATTGATTCATCCAGGGTTTTTGAAAATTGAATGAATCGATGTAGACATCGATTCTTAATGTTGAAAATTTGAGAAGTGAATCGATTATGGAATCGATTCAAAAACTCATAAAAAAACTGGATCAATGGGAAATGATTACTGAATTGATTAGTGGTATTATAAGTTTAGTTTTTCTAACTTTTTGTTCTCCTAAGGTTTTTCTTGTTATTTAAACAACCAAATAGCTTCTCAAATCACTTGAAGTCTCATATTCTCTTCATGTACCTACAAAACAAACTCAACAACATCTCTAATGCTTAAGTTAGTAATTGAAACATACAATTCAAATATGAAAAATAAGCAAAATTACTAAAGAATTTGGGGGTTTATCAAGGTCTGTCTTGTGGTGAGTGCAACTTTTATTCTACATCATGAGTTACTTTCTTTTCTCTCACACAAACCTATAAAACTTAAATCATGTTTTCTTGGCTGGTACCTAGTAAGTTTTGGTGCAAACTTGTTAGTAGGTAAAGCAGAAACTTTCTTAGCAGTAGATAATTTTGGCAACCATACAAGTTTTTCATTTGGCCTTAGAAAATATGTTCCATTTTTAAATGGATAGTCTCAGATATAATGGCCTTTGTGATTACAATAATAACAGGTGATATAGGCAGGGTTCCATCTCTTAGATCTTTTAAGTTGCTACTATCTATAACCTAAACCATTTTTATTTTGTAAATTTCTTTGATTTTCAAGCATGCCATTCAAGTTTTTATTACTCTCAGCAAGGCCTTGTAACATCTTATTCAATTTCTCTATCTCCAGCTTATAAGATTCATAGTGCTTACAAGTTTTATTCTCACTAACTAATTTTTCAGCTAGAACATTTAAATTAGCATTTTCTTTTTCAATTTTCTCAATCTTTTTTAGCAAACTTCCATTCTGACTCTTTAATTTCTTTATCTCCCAATTGGCTTTGGTCAGTGCTTTATAAATCTCTTCATATAGATCATCAGAATCATCATCATCTATTTGATTACTAGAATCACTAAAATAGGGACTACAGAAGAATGAAGGATACTGCAGAACCTGTGAATTTTCATTATGCTTGGCCATCAGACAATGTTGTTCTTCCTTTTCACACTCATCTCCAAATATACAATTGTAGGTAGGTTCAAGAATATCGAAAATTTCCTTCCTTGTTCTGCATTATGAAATGCTGGGAAATTCATTAGCAGATAGTGTACTAATAATGAACCATTTTAATTTGGAGGTAAGAAGATGTTTTCTTTCCTCTTCATCAATCCATAGCAGTTTGGATTTTTGTTCTAGAGTTCCTTTAATAGATATCATGGGATATTCATGGCCTATTTCTAAAATTTCTAGCATATTAACATCTAAAGGTTCAATGAAGACTTTAATCTTGTACTTCCAAAAATCAAAATTTTTTGGGTCAAAATGAGGTGGACTATTCAAAGATGGGCAGCCAGAGAACATAATTAAGTTTGAATCTATTGATGGTGAATTTTGATTCTACCATAATCTAGCCAATTGAAAAGGTTCTTTTGGGACTTAAACTATAATCTAGTTATAAATATAGTTAACAAGAGGTAGAAAATAAGTAAAGGAAGAAAAACAGCAAAAAACATTGAGCTTTTAACATGGTTCAGCCAAATTCAAATAGTACTGGACCCTAGGTCCATGATAATGTTATTATTTTGAGAGAAGTTTTACTGAGTTTCAGTATCTCAACTTTGAGACAGTTGTTTATAGTAGTTTCCTCCCTCCTATTTATAGAGGCCAGGAGGTTACAAATATAATTTTATATGCTGTAAATAAGTTACATCAAATATTAAATGTATAAGACAAGTTAATCTTTTGCAGATCAGAACTTACAGATGATTTTTTGTGGGTGGGCCCCTCTTGTCTGTTGGATTTGAGACATGATGTAAGTTTGTTCGATACTTTATCTTGTCAAGTCTTTGGCTAGGCATCATGCCCAGTTTGCAAGCCAAAATACTTGGCTTAGGGTGGCTGCTGGCCTCCTTCCAATGAGGCAAGCTTCGCTCTTAGTGAGGTGAGTTCTAACGAGCGATTTCTTTGGGCTTTGTTCACATCCCAACCTCATGGTTAGCGAGGTGGTGCAATCTTAGCAAGTTGAGCTTTCTTTAAATGATTCTCAATTTCCCTCATGCTTTTGCTTTTCTATTATGTGAGACCAGATTTTGCCCATAACATTAGCCCTCTAACTTTCAGTTCACTTTGTGGATTGGGAGTTGAAATTTCACTATGCAGTTAAAATCTTTGCCTGCAGTTTCTATCGAGTTGTCATTTTCAACTTCAATCTTTCACTTCATCTATTCCAGGTCATGCTTGTCTCTTGTGTATAGTTCCTAGTCGTTGGTGTGGCAATTTCATTTCTCCCTAAACCATTCGATCAAGAGCAGTCAAATATCTTCTAGATTTTCCAAAAGACGTGGTGGCTCTATTTAAAACTTGATGGCCTTCCTTTTTCTCCATAGAAGGGTTAGATGGGTCCCTTAACTAAGCTTCCCATGCTTTTGGTGGCTTGGCTTCCGATGAAGCATCCTAAGGCATGCATAGCCTATCGCAAGAGATCAAAAGGCATGAATAGCCTACTGCACGTGACTCCCTTGGATAACTCTTCTTACTAGCTGTGGGAGAGTCTTATGCTGACCTTGGATTACTTTCTCATGATTTGTTCATGAGACATATCCCTCCCAGCTGCATCCTTTAATGCTTTTTCGAATTCTCAGTCTTGGAGGTGGGGTTAAGGAAGAGCTCTTAGCTAAGGAGGTTGCTTGGAAGAAGAAAATCAGGGGTTTAGTGAGCCCCCCAATTCTCCTATTGGTCGAGGTTTAGCTTCTGGAGACCAGTCTTTTCTCCTTGGAAGCGGTAGCTGTAGACATTATACTTCGATGTACTTTGAGCCTTCTAATGTAATTCCACCTCATCGAGGTTTCTTAATAAACAAACTCTTTGTGAGTGTTATATTGTGTTGAATATTCTGCTCATATGAGCGGCTGCACAAATCTTTGCAAATCGTAATTGAGTAAAATACTCAGATGGCCAATTGGTCACACTTCAATTTTATTGATAGGTTCAGATATCAATGAATTATGAGAAGTAACACTCATGCAGGCCGCATATGAGCTGCAAACTTGATCACATAAAAGCGATGCCTTAAAGATCGTACTACAGCACAGCACTGCCCGTATGAATTTTAACTGGTGTTGACAAATTTTTTGCTAAAACAAATGAGTTTACTTTTAGTGCCTCCATGCTTCAACTAGGAAAAAAATCTCCATTGGGTATTGAGTATGTTTTGAGCATCTCCACGCTTCAGCGAGCTCGTAGCTCAACTAGTTAAGTGAGTATATTTTGAGCATCTCCACGCCTTAGCGAGCCCGTAGCTTAACTGGTTAAGTGAGTTTATTTTGCTGCCCGCATGAATTTTAACTTGTGTTGACAACTTTTTTGCTAAAACAAATGCGTTTACTTTTAGTGCCTCTGTGCTTCAACTAGGTCAGAAATCTCCATCAAGTATTCAATATGTTTTAAGCATCTCCATGCCTCAACGAGCTCCCAGCTCAACTGGTTAAGTGAGTTTATTTTGAGCATCTCCACGCCTTAGTGAGCCCATAGCTCAACTAGTTAAGTGAGTTTATTTTGAGCATCTCCATGCCTCAGCAAGCCCCCAGCTCAATTGGTTAAGAGAGTTTATTTTGAGTGCCTCCATGCCTTAGTGAGCTCGCAGCTCAATTGGTTAAGTGAGTTTATTTTGAGCATCTCCAGGCCTGGTTAAGTAAGTTTATTTTGAGTGTCTCTACACCTCAGTGATCTCGTAGCTCAACTAGTTAAGTGAGTTTATTTTAAGTGTCTCCACGCCTCAACTGGACCTAGGGTTGTAGTTGGATAATGAGTTTCATACATTGCTCAAAAGAGTTGATCGCATGCAAGTTACAGAAGCCACGAACATCTAATAGTAGAGGTCTTAAATAGACTCATGTAGTAAAGAGTTACAAAAGAACTTAGTCATTTGGCAAATAAAATTTCTTTCGACAGGGACAGTGGAAAGTTTTTACATTTTCGTTTGAATTCAAAGTACATTGTCAATGTACAATTTTGATTGAGCCCCTAGGCTCTTGGTTGGGATTTTGATGGGGAAACTGAGACCGCTGCTTTGTAGGTCGGACTACATATTCCTTTAGGCGGCCTCTCTTGATTAGGTCCTTGATCGCATCCCTAAGGGCCTGGCAGTTAGAGGTGCCATGGCCAACTTCATTTTGGTAAGCACAGAACTCTTATTGGTTCCTCCTCCTATAGGGAATTTTGGAAGGTGTGGAGCCCGAAATCCTCTTTATCCCTTTCTATCATGAATATTCTACCTTGGGAATCTGATAGGAAGCTATATTGCTCATGATGAACTAAGGGCTAAGGTTAGTCACCTTTGGGCCTATGGGACTTCTTTGCAGTCTTACGTTGAGCAGAACTATCTCTCTTATGCTTCATTTCAGGCTTTCCCCAAGCTGAATGTTTCTTCCCACTTAATCTGCTTAGTAGCTTGTTAATAGAACTTAGTTAAGTCTTTTACTGAAGACTTATACAGACTTTTATAAAGCTTTCCATCTTTGCTACTGTTAGCCTTAAAGAGATTGTTAATTTTTAAATTGATATCTCGAAGCCCTATGTTTATTTTGATGTTGAAAAATAACTTTGAAAAACAACCTTGATAATGAAAAACAAATTTTCAGAAAATGAATTTTAAACTCTTACTATTTGCAAACTGACTTTGTC
>JANHAO010024988.1:0-11465 GCA_026873985.1 Saraca asoca
AAATTTCATCTTCCAAAGTTCTGAGCTTTGTCTGGAATAATATCATCTACAGGTATGGGGTCCCTCAGCAGATCATCACCGACAATGGGACTCAATTCACAAGTGAGCAGTTCGTGGAATTTTGTAATGACTTCAAAATTGTTAAGAGTTTCATGTTTGTATATCACCCACAGAGCAATGGGCAAGTAGAAGCCATCAATAAGATCATTAAAAAAATCTTGAAAACTAGGCTGGAGGCTAGAAAATGAGCATGGGCCGATGAGTTACAGATAGTACTATGGGTATACAGGATGACCCCCTATAGCTCCATAGGAGAAACCCCTTTCTCTTTGGTCTACGGATGTGAAGCAATGATTCCTGCAAAATTTGAAGTCGCGACGCAACGAAAAATTACCTTCAATCCAAAGGCAAATGACCAGCTACTCACTGCAAGCCTGGGCCTTGTGGAGGAAGCGAGAGACAAAGCTAGTCTCAGGATCGCCACACATTAATAGGGCATTGTGAGATATTACAACCGAAAAGTGCGATCCCAGAGGTTCAAACCAGGTGACCTCGTTCTACGTCTCGTCCTGTCGGGAGCTCATAAGCTGAGCGAAGGGAACCTAGGACCAAACTAGGAGGGTCCATATTTGATAAAAAAAGTTGTGAACAAAGGAGCCTATCACTTAGCGGACTTAAATGGGAAAGAATTCCCCCGTGCCTAGAATGCCAAGCATTTGCGTCGGTATTACCAGTGAAAGTTGTAAAAAGTCGATTGTGTAAAATTTCGTATATTTGCCTCAAGACATGATATAATTTCAAATATATATATATAATGCCTAGGGAACCTAGTACGTTGCAAGATGACAATCAACATAAACTTATGAAAATGGAAAATAAGAGGAATCATACGTTCAAGTTTTTGAAAGAATAGAATTTCATATGTAAAGATCATCGTACCCATAAGTTACAAACCAAAAAAAAAAAAAAAGAGAAAGAGAGAGACCATTCTAGGGTGTAGGAGTTTCAGGAGTATCAGGGGCAAGATCGTTAGGAGCTACGGTTGGCGGGGCAATGGCTTCCTCACTAGGAACCTCTATCTCAGCACCCCCATCCTCACCCAGGAGATCGGTTTCGGCAGCATCTCTCTTAAAGGATTCCACAGCTTCCACAGCTTATGGCCCGAAAAATGAGAAATCCATTTCCTGATGTTTTTCCATAGGGTGTAGAAGAAGGATTCACAAGTTTGTTGCCTCGACTCCCTGGCAGTGACAGCCACCCACAAAGACATTTCTGCCTTAGCAAGTCGAAGCTCTTTCCTCACCTCCCCCAGCTCCTTTTCAGTAGCTTCGGCCCTATGACCTGAGGACTTTGCTTGTTGTATTGCATTCTCAGTGGCCTTATTGGCTACCTGCAGATGCTCGTTCATCTCATCCAATTCTATCCTAGCCTTCCTCAAGTCATTCGAAGCATGCCTGAACTTTACCTCAACAATCTCGCGACGTTCCACCTCTCATATGAGCTTGGCCTTTACCTCCTTGATCTTCTCATGCCACTCCTAATTTTCGGTGACGAAAGCCACGAGATCATCCATAAGCGAAGATTCCTCATCCTTTTGGGCTCGCACCTGTTCCTCAATCTTCAGCAATGCCAAGACATTCTATAAAGAAAAAGTCACAAATCAAAAACCACGAAACAACTGTTAAGATTGAAAACAGTGGCTAAACCTTACCACAAGACCATGACGGGCGGCGTACCCCGCGAGCCTCCCTATGGTGAAATCCTTGGCTTCCAGCACCCTAACTTTTTGCTTTGGTCCCAAGATTGTACTCATGCTTTGGACTAAGGTTAGAGCATATCCTTCAATCATGGAACCAGTTTCCGCCAGTTGAGGGATAAATTCACCCTAGCTGCTGCGAGAAGACGCTTTCCTCTTTCCTTTGTCAACCTTTCATCTCTTAGGAGGAGGACTAGGTAGAATGGCAGTTTCGGTTATGCCCGCTTCGGGCTGCGATGGTGGGGTCATCTCTCGAGGAGCAGTTTTAGGGGTGGTGGTAGTACAGTGACATTCGGGTCTGTATTCCCCCTGGTAGTAAGAACTTATCTCGTATCCAAGTAATATGTGAAGAGCATAGAATTCTTACGTGAGCCGTGTCCAAGTAATGTGCATGCTTTGTACAGAATTCTTGCACGGATGACCCTACGTCCAAGTAATGCGTGAATATACATAGAATTCTCACACTGATCCGGGACAAAGAACTTATCTCACATCCAAGTAATGCACAAAGAGCATAAAATTCTTGCGCGAGCCACGTCTAAGTAATGTGCATGCCCCACATTGAATTCTTGCGCGGACGACTCTGCATCCAAGTAATACATGAATATACGTAGAATTCTTGTGCGGGTCTAGGGCAAAGAACTTATCTCACGTCCAAGTAATGCGTGAAGAGCATAGAATTCTTGTGCGAGCCGCGTCTAAGTAATATGCATGCCCTGCATAGAATTCTTGCGCAGACGACCCTGCGTCCAAGTAATGCATGAATATACGTAGAATTCTTGCGTGGGTCTGGGGCGAAGAACTTATCTCGTGTCCAAGTAATGCACGAAGAGCATAGAATTCTTGCACGAGCCGCGTCCAAGTAATGTGCATGCCCCGTACAGAATTCTTGCGTAGACGACCTTGCATCCAAGTAATATGTGAATATAAGTAGAATTCTTGCGCGGGTCCGGGGCAAAGAACTTATCTCGCATCTAAGTAATGATCAAAGAGCGTAGAATTCTTACTCGAGCTGCGTCCAAGTAATGCGTGAATATACATAGAATTCTTGCGTGGGTCCGGGGTGAAGACCTTATCTCACGTCCAAGTAATGCACGAAGAGCGTAGAATTCTTGCGCGAGCCGCGTCCAAGTAATGTGCATGCCTCGCACAGAATTCTTGCGCGGACGACCCTGCATCCAAGTAATACTTGAATATACATAGAATTCTTGCGCGGGTTCGGGGCGAAGAAATTATCTCGTGTCCAAGTAATACGTGAAGAGCGTAGAATTCTTGCGTGAGCCGCGTCCAAGTAATATGCATGCCCCACACAGAATTCTTGCATAGATGACCCTGTGTCCAAGTAATACGTGAATATACATAAAATTCTTGCGTAGGTCTGTGCGAAGAACTAATCTCGCATCCAAGTAATGTGCCCGCTCCACACAGAGTCCTTGCGTGAATAAGTTTGGAACCCCGCATCCAAGCAAAGCTTCCGCTCCACGAAAGGCTCTTGCATAAATAGGCATGATCGATTGGGAACGTCGCGTGAAAATGAATCGTAATTATTGCCGGAGGTTTGAGAAACCAATTCATGCGACAAGCATGGTGCCGAAAATGAAGACAAGAAGACAACTCCTAGCACGCAAAGCGAGCTGAAAGTTAGGGGGCTTATGTTATGGGCATTATTAGGATGCAAAATTTGGGCCGGGTTAAGTCCAGGAGCAGATGCAGTTGATCAAGGTTGGGGTCCATTTCAGAATCCAATTTTGGCAAACAAAGACTTCAATCATCAATTGAAAGCCGTGAAACCTCACGATGCCGCATAACGAAAGGCGCAATCCAACAGAAAGAATTTAAACCCACAATGAACAAAATCGTCAACCCCCGAAAGACGACCGAACGAGGATGAAGGTGACAACCCAAAAGTCCCGTTCGCTCAGCCTCCGACCTCCTCGCTTGCCCACTACTAATGGATGCCCGTACAGAGTCCAATCAGCCATCAGGAGTGTGTCAAACCAATTTGACGGCTCAAGCCTCGAGATTACACATCAACTCCCTAGAAATCCGACAATGATTTGCTCACCATTTATTATTCGATGGAAAGCATTTAATGTCATAAGCGGCGAAGATAATCATTCTATTGATCATGAAATTACATTTGCAACCCTTTCCCTAACTATAAATAGAAAGGGAGGGACCATCATAGGGGATAGTGGAAAATACATGCAAAAACTCTACTGGTAAGAAAAGAGAGAATTCCCTATGTAGGAGCCTTAGTGAGAAAACACCTTGCCTGTTATAAAAAAGTCATACAGCTGTTGTAGTCTGATCTAAAAAAGACCTTCCGATAGTGAAGAAAAGAAGAGCAACGTGGACGTAGGAGTCAAGAATTGGCTTTAGCCGGACCACGATAAACTCCCGATGTCATTGTTCTTTTTCTCCCTTCTCTAATTTCATCGCCATTATCTCTTCTTTCTTCTTAACTTGTAGTTAGGGATGTCATTGGACAAAACTAGTTAACCGAATTTTGATGTCAATAAATTTTAAATTATTTTAATTTTATGAATTATAAACATATTGATTTTATATAAACAAAAATAATTTAGTTAGAAACATTTATAATAAAGTAGTATATTTTTATAAAATGTACTAAATCTCTATACTTCTGATGAAAAATATTGCATATGTACTTTTTTTTTTTATGATATATATTATTTATAAACTAAAATCACTAAATTGTTATGTTCATGGGTGAAAAATAGATAGTGGTGGATAAAGTACACATAATTTAAAATATAAGAAAATTAAATGTTACATAATTTAAAATATAAGAAAATTAAATGTTTCTTTTTAAAGGTCATGAGTTTTATGCATATGACTCAAATATACGAGAATTTGATGTATTTTAACCCAGTTAATATGAATTCACAAAGATCTAATTGGATTCAACTTGGACAAAATTTAATAGTGAATTAAAATAAATGTTGTCCAAGGATTCTTCAAATCAAGAATTATTAAGTTCATGCAAAAAAATAAATAAATAAATAACGTTTTTCTCTCTTAAGCATTCGATATAAAACTGACCGATAGGAGTGAAAAAATATGAAGACAGACCAATGAATTTATTTGCCAAATTCAATTATTCTAAAATTAATTTTATGTGTAAAACTGATCATAAATTTAAATTCAAATTAAATTCTAATTTTTTTTTATAATTCTAAACAAGGGATAACATATTTTTCTAGGTAATTCTAGCTGAAAAAACACTTTTATAAGTTTTAAATTTATCTTATTATTATTATTTAATAATTATTATGTCATAAACAATTGTGTGCATAAAAGTAATTATTTTTTGAAGTATAAATTGTTATGTACTCTGAAGTAGTGTAATGAAAAAATTGATATATTTGGAGAATATTATATGAAAATAAATAATATTACTTGTATATATTTTGTTTGAAAAACACGGGCTTGATATGTTTACCATAATTAAAACAGATGGTTTAATAAATAATTAGACCTAATTTTAATTCAATTTGTACTGTTTGACAGAGTTTGCACCTTTTGTGCATAAAATCAACTACGACAAATATTACGGTGGCAACTTTAGATAGCTAAAACTTTAAATTGGAATGTGTGATTTTGTCCTTTTATACTTAATCAATATATGTTTTAAGGTATTAAAATTCACCCACTTGTGATTTTGATTATTTGCACTCTGTCACATAATATTTTTTACATCCAAAATTTAACAAAAAGTGTATGTATAACGCACATGCTTCACATTTTTTCTAATTTTTCTAGAATTAAATCTAATTTCAAATTAACTTTTAGAAAAATTAAATTTTAACATTCTTCTTCTTTGTTATGCATGTTGCTATTTCTCTTCTTTGTTATAATTAGTATTTATAAGATTAAAATTTATAAATTGAAGATGGTTGAATAAGTAATGATTCATGATTCCGTAACATTTTGAAATTGTCTGTTTCTTTTGTTTCTTTTAAGTAGTTTTTACTTGCTCAATGTTATTGAGTGAGTAATGATTTAATGTTCTGCTGTAATTTTTTCAAGATATATTAAAATTTTTATAATAAATATAAGGCACATTAAAATTACCTTTAAATTTATAAATAACAACCTAAGAATTAAATTAGTAGAGGGATTGCAAACAACAATTCAATAAAAGAGGAAAATGGTTTTATTTTTTTGGGTATGTACAATGAAAAAGAGGAATAACATGATTCAATTTTTTTGAAAATCAGTTTAAAATTATGTTTAATTTCATAGAAATTAGGGGAATATAAAACATGTGTGTTGCATATGCTCTTTTAATTAAATTTTGGATGGAATAGTGAAAATTATAAATGGGTGAATTTCAATACCTCAAAACACATATTAGTTAAGTGAAAAGGAAGAAATCACATATGAGTGTGTGTGTATCTCTCTCTCTCTCTCTCTCATTGAAGGCCAATGGTCTTGGAAGCATATAGGAGGAGAGGTCTCCTTATATAGTCCATACGAAAAAGTTTGGTGGGAATCAAACATCGAACTTACAATTCCTTGAACCTCAAACACATAGGCGAGTAAACTAAACGGTCCCAATTATATGACAAGCAAATATTCAATGATATTGCAACATTTGTTTAGATATGTCACCTAAAAATCACGTGATTAATAAAAATTGCCAATTAAATAAACGATGAGAGTAAATTTCAAAAAAATATCATAATATTTTAATTTTAATTTTTTAAACTTAACTAAGCAAGTTCAACCACCTAAAAATGTAAGAAGTTTGGTGGATTTTTCTAAAGAAATACAAGGGTTTTGTTACTGTAGTGGAAATATAATGGTACATTTTAAATTATATGAAATGAAATTTTTTTATTTGCTTTTTTTTTTATACATTAACAGCAAGGAATTTCAAACTTCTGACGTCTAACATACTATTCATATCCCTTGTTACAAGACACAATCAAATTTCATCAAATGAAAGCATTTTTATTTAACACTAATTTAACACAAAACTAAAATAATGTTACATAAAAAAAATTGAAAATTTTAACATAAAAACTTGTAAAATATTATACACATGTTGTAACTTGTTCAAAAAAAATTGCATCACATAAATTTTGTAATATTTTGTAAAAAAAATTACAACATATTTTGAAAGAGTTGTGATCAAATTTTTTGTTGCAACAAAATTATAGTGTTAAAAAAAATCTAAAAAATCTACTATTGTAAATTTAGTTTAAAATCAGGTAACGTTTTTTTTTTTTTTTAAGTTACAACTTGGAATAGTAAAAAAAGCTTGCTACTTTTTAATAGAGATTTAAGTATGCATTGTTTAGGATAAAAACAAGCCGAACTATTTTTTAACTATTTGAGTTGTATAGGGGTTCGATTTGGCTCGATTTAATTAATAACTAAATGAATTTGAACATAAAATTATTCTCGATTAATAAATGAGTTAATCTTGAAAATCTTAAAGTTCATCTCATTTATTTTCTGAGTATAAAATTTATTTAATTTTAAAAAATAAAGTAATATTGAACTTATGTTAACAAAAGTTCATTAAAATGATGAAAATTTTAAATAAACCTTAAATAATAGTGATTTCTACACTGGTTTATATATTGGAAAGTACTTGTATTGTGGGGATGCATAGAAATTTATGATGTAAAGATAATGTTATATTGTGGATTATGAATTTCAATGGTTTTAATGGATCTAAAGCAATTTGTTACATTAGCTCCACATCATGATTAAATATTGTCACATCAAATTTTTTCATCATTTTAACTAATTTTATTAACCGATGTTTAGTATTGTTTTATTTTTCAAAAGTAAAGGGTGAAATTGAATCAAATAAAAATTAATTAGGAGTAAAATTGAAACCTGACTAAAAGTTAGAGGATAAAAAGTGAATTTCCGCTGAAAACAAATAAAACATTTTACATTCATAAACAAATAAATAACAAAAACAAATAAGCATTTTACATTAAGAACAATTGAAAAAAAAAAAATCCTAACACAGAGTGAGTCAGTGAGAGAGAGAGAGAGAGAGAGAGAGAGAGAGACTTGGCCGTTATTCTTGTCCGTGATTGTTTTTCGAATTCGTGTTTGTGCCTCCGCGTTCAGCACTGTTCTTCCCCATGACTGCGAGCATTGGCCAGAGGCGGAAGGCCCGAAGCCAGTGCCCAAGACCAGTAGTGAGCATCGTTGACTTCACTCAACCTTCCAACTACAAGCATTACGCCATCAAATTTAGTATTCATTTGCATGTCCATCTCATGGGATAATACTATGTTTTGTTTCAATGTTTTGTCTCTATCTACAAAGTTTTAGCTTTTGGTGCTAAATTTGAATTTTGTCAATTTTGGTTTATGGGTGGCCAAATTTAGCTGTTGTTCTTTGTTTATCTTGGTCATTTTAGGTTTAGGTTTTTGTACTTGTGGATGTTTTGATTTGCTTATAGTTAAAAAATCATGGATAGTTTGGAATCCTAAGAAATGGATACTTTTGAGTCATAAATATTTTTTTTATTTCATCTTCAATTCCAAATTCCAGTATGATTTTTTCCCCATTACACAAGATACAGAAAATAAAACAGAGAGAAAGTTTAAAAGAAACAAAAGTTATAAAATGAGAAATTGTCAAGCTTCGAATGCTGGTGGAGAGACTTAAATTCTACTTGCAAAGCAATTCTGCTCTGTAAGAGGGGCAAATTGAACTTCTTGAAAATACTTTGCAACCGAGGAAACATCTTGAAGCAAAATCAGAAGATGAAGTGAACTTTTGCACTTGTTTTCCAGCATTCTAACTAAAGCCTCTGAAGGGAGGAGAATGAGGATGTTGTTGTTAGGCTACAGAAGATTCAACTTCTAAACTGCCACCAACAAATCTCTTAAGGCTTTAAGATAACAAAAAGTTTTGTTCCCAAGAGGTTTAAGTCAGTAAATTCCTTCAAAACTGCAATCGTTTGAGCATTTAATTCTAGCCATATAATCCTAAATAGTTAATAACATGGGCAAAATGAAGAGTTGGGATCAGATTGTGATGAGGATGAGATTTAGTAGTAATGGCACTTTCTTTTAGTTGTCTGGAATTCACAATTCCCTTAGCCTTTAAGCTCCACTCCTTCACCAATTGCAATGCTGTCTTAGGGTCTAGATGTTTCCTCTGAAAAATGGCTAGATTGTTGATGTACCATATATTGTATGCTATTATTATGACTAGATAAGTGAGTTGTAAATGGAACTCCAACTTTTGAGATTGAGCCATCAAACAATTCTTGATCCATTTTGAGATATTTGGAGGAGATATAGCATGTATTCTAATCCCTAAATTTGACCTAAACTAGACTGATCTGGAAAAGTGATTTTGCAAAAAATAGTTATTCTATGGTTTTAGAATGGTTTGCAAAGATACCACAATTATCATCAAACAAGATGTGTCTAGATTGGAAGAGGTGTATTGTTGGAAGAATATTATTTACCAAGTTTCCATACAAACTTCTTCATTCTGGGATGAAGATGTAATCTCCATAACTTGACCTAAAGGAAATCATCAAATCTGTTTGAGAAGCTTCCCCTATCAGATGCCAATAATTGGTAGCCTCGATGGACAAAGTAAGAGCCATTTGTTGACCCAGTCCAGGCTAGCAATTTATAGAGTTTACTACTGGGACTTGCATATTGGTAACATAATCAAAGAACATACCTTGAAACAAGGAGGAGACTTTCCTTATCCCATTTTCTAGTTCGTTGGATTACGAGATCTTCAACTCTCATGTCATCAAATTGAGGAGGAGTACCAGGTTGGAACCAAAATTTGTTACCCAATTTGATTTGAGTTCCATCCCCAACCTGCCACTGGAGTCTGTCGTCAATAATTCTTGCAGAATTTCTTATGTCCTTCCACCTCCAGGTAGCTGTAGAACATGTCTTGTCCAATTTCTCTAACTCCTCTTACCGTAAATTGAAGAAAGCAGAGATTAGGAATTAGAAACAATTTCTTAATACTACTTTGTCAATAAAGCTTGATTTGAAGAGATGAAGATTCTTTAGTCCTGATTCTCCTTTAATGATAGGAGCAATAATTTGATCCTAAGCCTTAACATACATACGAGGTTGACCATTGGACCAACCCTACTAGAACTTAGATATCAAAGAGTAGATCTGATTTAGGAATTTCTTAGGGATAACACCAGTAGACATGTGATAAGTTGGTAAACTTTGAAGCACACTTTTATGGAGAATAAGTCTGCCTGCTTAGGGTAGTAATGATCCTTTCTAACCATGTAGCTTTCTAGAAATTTTGGTGACTAACTCTTTGTTAATATTGCTTTTGTCCCTAGTACTATCTACATAAGAATTCTAACAGGAACTCCCGAAGATGAACCTAACAATTTCCTAGAAGTTCTTGGAGTACTAGGATTCAGCATAACTGAAGATTTTTGTTTGTTGATAGACATACTTGATATTTGTTCAAATTATCCCAGAATTCTATTGACATTGGCACAACTCTCAAGACTAGCTTGAAAGAACAAAATGTTAGAATTTCAGAGTGAGCAGCATAAGCAGTAATTAATTATAGATTTGGATTGTCAAATGTCAAATGATGTAGAGTGTTTCCGTTAAGCTCAAATGATAATTTTATTGTTATTGGACTTACTATGACACTTTGAGCAATGTCGATATTTAGTTTTGTGGGCTTTATTTCTAGTTTTTCTATGATGGGCTACTGACATAATTTGATCTATTACGGAAAAGTCTCAAGTTTTATTCTACAAGTCTCTGTGGTTGTCCCATTCAGATTATACAAATTTACGATATATGAGGATCTAAGATTTATGTGCATTCTCTTTTTTTGTCTTTTATCCTTTTCTTTATGTTTATTTCCTTTAGAAGAATCATGAGAATAAAATCAATCACCAACTATATTATTTAATTATATATCTGATATTAATTGATAATTGTTTTAAAATATATATTATAAAATGTGATTAGATATGTATTTTATTTATAGTTGAATCCATAAATTTCAACAGTGGTATTAGGGCTCACTAATCACATTTTATGATTATATATTATTTTTCTAATGATGTATTTATATTGTTTATATAATCAAGAAAGGGTTGTGAGATTTTGTTTCAAAATTTTTATCTTCCAGCACAAATTAATTTGTGATTTTTATGTGAATATTTTTCTGTTAATTGTTACTATATTTCATACAAATCAGTTGAATGATTTTCTATGTTCTGGGATGAAATCATGAATTTGGTATTTAGGACTTTTTTAAAAAAAATTGTGGACAATATTCCAAACTCGGTTCATGGTTGTTTTCGGAAAAGACATTTTTTTGGTTTTAACGTTTTTAATTTTTATGGAAAGCTTTCAAATCAAATTTGAAGCTGTTGCATAGCTATTTGTGTACAAGTTGTGTGCCTATTTTGTTTTTAACAGTGAAAAGTTATGGCCCTGTTTGGCAAACTATTTTTTTGTTTTTAAAAATAGCTTTCTTATTCTGTAAAAACAAAAAAAATCTGTTTGACAACCTGTTTTCAAAAACTGTTTTTCAAAAACTGTTTTCTAAAAATGTAACTAAAAAATAGTTTTCAGGAAACAGAAAAATGGTATTTTTCCTTATTTTTGTATATAGCTGTTTTTAGATTTTTTTTCAAAAATAAGAAGAATACCTATTTTCATTAATGACAAAGTTGTAAATA
>JANHAO010024989.1:0-11492 GCA_026873985.1 Saraca asoca
AAATAATAAAAATATAGAGGTATATTTGTAAATATTAAAAAATATTATACTTATTTATAAATATATATTATAATTATTATTTTTTCATATAATAATAAGTACTCAAAATGAATATTTAAGATAATTTAAAAGTTTTATAACACAAAATAATTTAAGTGTAAATAATAATAATAAATAAATAATAAATATTCAAACTTAATACGCATATCGAAATAGAGAACGTGTGTCTGAATTTTTTGAAATTACGGACACAATTTCGAGACATGTCTCCTCGATGTCAACGAATGTCAGTATAAAAAATGATATAGATACATAAACATGATTATTATATGGAGTATCGGTGCTTGAAAGTGTTACCACCAGCACTTAAATACAGAAATTAATATCTTGAGCTGAACCCACTACTGTTTTTTGGTTTTGGGCCTGATTGGAGCCACTATAAAGTTGATAATGACATGCTCATTATGAGGGATAAAAAATGTTACTTATTGTATGTTAACTTCAAACAAAAACTTTACTATTCAACAGTGGATCTTAATCTAAAATTGGGAATCAAAATTTTGAAATTTTGTATATATATAATTATATGACAATAATATATAATTTTAATGATCCCCTTGTCGCTCTCCAATTTTACATGAACTATAATTATGGAGTCATTAGTAAATTTTGATTGAAAAATAATTAATTTTATCAAAAAAAATAAAAAGAAATAACACTAATTGAAAATATCAAATAGGGCAACTAATTTGGTTCTTTATATATATATATATATATATATATATATATATATCAAGTTTGAACTTCATGTTACTTGGCTCACTTTGAAGTAGAAAAGATGTGTCATGCAACATAGATTATGAGTTCAACCTTCCTCGTTGTGGATGCATCATATGATCAAGCAACAAAACTGAGTGATTTCCCTAATTTAATTAAGGATTTGTTCAGAAATACTTATTAATATTTAAACAATAGTCACTTTATATATTTTTTATAATATACAATTTTTAAAGGAACGCAATGCTCTTCTTTGAAATCATGAAACTTTAATAAAGAAGGTGTCACTAGACTAATATGTCATTAGAGCATATATCCTTTTTTTTTTTATAAAAATATACTTTTTACCTCTTAATTTTTATCCAAATTTCAATTTTATCCGTTTAACTTTTATTTCAATCATATCTATCCTTTAACTTTCAAATTTGATACAATATTAGACACTTAATAAATTATATTATTATTTAGACAAAAAAATCTTGTATCAACTAACGAGCTATTGGTTGTATCAACACAAGCGATTAATTGAATTAAAATTTTGTTTTCTTAAGTGTTTTCACTTACAAAATTAATAAGTTTTAAATATTTTTTTTTTTTCATTAGAGTTTAGGACACAAATTTTCTTTTTATTTTTACCATGGATTTTTAGACCTCATGTGTAACTTTGTTATCAAGGTTGAAGATTGCTTCTATGGTGAACAAAACTGCGATGAAAATATTACAAATCCACGCCAGTCCAAGATGATGAGGTGATAAATTTAAAACTTAGTTTTTAAAGTAAAATAACTTAAACAAACTAACCTTTAATTCAATCAGTCGTATGTCTAATCTTAATAAATAACTTGATATTTTTTCGTCTAAAAAATATCTTATTTAAAAAATATTTAATATTGTGTCAACTTTAAAATTAGAGAATAAAATTTATACAAATTAAAATTATAGGATAAAATTAAAACTCAGGTGAAAATTAGGGGGTAAAAAATATATTTTAATCTACTTTTTACTTACTTATGTACTGCATCATTATAAAATGAATATCATATGATAAATTAATTGCAAAATTGTGTTTATATGTTTTCAAAACTTTGCATAAACAATATTCTATTATAAACATTATAAATATGCTTTAGAAAGTCAACCCTACTTGTAAATTAGGTTAATAATTAGAAAAATAAAGAGAAAAATGCTCCTCCCAACATTATATTTTTTTATTTACAATTATTATGTGATTCACTTAATTTATATAATTTGTATAAACTAAGTTTATACTTAAAATTTCTTCAAACTAAATCCCATAACTCCCTACCCAATCACTAAAAATATAGCGGCATTTATAAAAAAAATTAAATGTTGTTCTTAGTGACAATTATACAACATAGGTGTGAGAGGAATATTTAAAAATAATACTAACTTTCTAATTATTTTTTTTCTTCTACATTCATCACATTCTGTCCTTTTTTTTTCCTGCAACGCATGAAAGCTGATTCGTTGGTTGGTATTTTTTTATATAAATAAATAATGAGAAGATTTAAATTTAAATTATTTAATGCAAACCAGACGCAGTGACTTGAAATTGATCTGTTTTTATATGGGGATTAATATTTTTTTTTTTCACTTTGCTTCATATTATATAGGCAATGGTATAATTTAATTATATACATATAATTTAATAGTTGAAACAAATTGATCAGGAAAGATGGTAGACGACGAGGAAATGATTTATCTAATAAATAACGTTAATTATGTATAATAAAAGTAATCTTTTAAGTATATTTTGACCTAGAAATTAATTTTAGAAGTAAAATTTTAATACCAATGATTAAAATGAATCTACTAAAGAAGTATCCAAAAGGTAAATATAATTATAAATTACATCTTTTGTTACGCTTAAATATAAATAAAAAATATTCACGTATTATTTACATGAGCAGGATTCTCGCTGTTTGTATACTTACATGAAATCATCAAAGAGTTGTCTCATCTGTAACAAATTCACAGGCCAAATTATGACCTAAGTGACTTGGAATTTTTGTAGTTCGACTGTTTACAGAGATTTTAATTTAATTCATAATTTGTGTCTTTCAGTTATATGTATGAAAATTCAAAAGCACTGACATACATAGTCCAAAAGAAGAGGGTCCATCTTCTAGAAGATTATTTTCTCTTTCATACATTATTGTCTCTTTTAGCTCAATCGCTTCTGGAAGATAGCTGTAAACTATTCCTTCCTCTTCGTGCTTCACCACGACAAATATTAATAAATAAATAATCAAATTCTCTGGATATTTTCTTCTAGAAGAACGGCACATACATAATATAGGGACAAATATATTTTTATTATTTGAATTTTCAAAGCACTTGAAAAGTCACCTCCACGAGCAAGAAGAATATTTCCTTTTTTTTTTTTTTATTTGTGTGGTGTGATCTGTCTGATTCCTTTTCTTTTAAAATATCATATAAAAAATTTTAAGTGGTATTTATGTGCTTTTTTTTTATTTGTTACTAAAATAATCGATTGAACTTTGTGTTTCTTGTCTCTAAGACATTTTGATGAATTGCCACTTGAACCTACCATTTAATAGCTCAAATGTTTTGACGGTGACAAAATTTTTATTAAACTCTTTCTTTAACAGGCATATATAATGGATGAATAAAAAAGGAAGGTGAACATTAAATCGATCAAAACATGTATTAGATAATTTCTCAAAGTTTAGAAGTGTTTAATTATTAAAATTTGAAGTTCAATCAAGTAATTTGTTATTGTTTGTGTGTGTGTTATGATTAATTATATTGATTAATTTTGGGTAGAAGGATGTTGATGGTGGATTTCGATTTGATCCCAAATCCAATCAATTAGAAAAGTTCTAAAGATTTAAAACTGCAATCCAGTTGAACACAAGAAGAAATGGAGAGAAAGAACAATAAGAGCACAAAAAGATTTTTAACATGATTTAATTAAAATCGGACAACACCGATCTTTACGTCTACAATAAATTTTATTATTTTTAGAGAAATTTTAACAGAATTACAATACATCAATTCTGAATGCTTTACAGAAATCTCCATTCTCTTATTTATAGAGATTGGGAGGTTACAATTATAAATATACAAGCTGTAATTCTGTTACATCAGATAATAAATGTACAAGATAATCCAAACTGCTGTAAAATGATTTCTGCAGGCTGCTGACTGACTTCTATAAATTATTTTCTGTGAGCGGACCCTACAAGTTGCTTCTTGCAGATTGGCCTCACAGGTCAAGTTAGAATAGATGCTTGTTTTAGGTTTACTCTTGACAAAGGGCAAGATGTGGCGTCTCGTGAATTGGGATTCTTAATCTGAAGTCACTGTTAACCTTTGCTCAGCGAGATCAATTTCGCGAGCTCGCTTGTGGCGATGCGGGCTTGCGCAAGACGAACTGTTGGTTATGCGAGCCGAGGTTCACTCCTTAACGAGCTGAGACTCCTGTCTTGTTCTGTGCTCTTGTAGTTAGCGATATGATTATTTTAGCTCTTTTTCTCTCGGGCTTATTTGTTGTTGAGCCTTTGCCAACCCATCTCGTGCAGTATCAAAAAATACCTACAATAAAGGATGACACAAATTTAAATTTATCAATGCAATCTAAACATATTATTTTATTGAAACATTTTTTCACTGATATTAAGAAAAAAGATTGATAATTGAAGAGATTCAAACACGTGTGCATTTTTTCAAGTATAGATCATAGATGAAAAAAAAAATTTGGAGTTTTTAATTCATTGCACCATTAAAGTTATAATTACTAATATTAAAAAATTTTAACGCATTAACCATCACAAAATTTAAATTTAAAATTTGTTTAAATCCTTTATGACTAAAAGACATTAATATTAAAATGTTAACAAAAAATGCATTTTACTCATATGTTATACAATTCTAATTTTAATTTTATCTATTTATGGTTTAAAGGAGATAATCTATAGTTTGCATTATTGACATCTTGTTTGCTCGTGCTAATTTTTATTCAAATTTAATATATTTTGTCACATGATGTATGCTTATTAATTAGCTCTAATTTAATTCTGATTGTACTAATATCATTCTTAATTTCCTCTTTTATCGTTTAATGAATAAAATTTGTATTTATCAGTCATGTTAAAGGTGGGGTTTCGAGTTTGATCTTAATGCATTTTGTCACATGACATATATTTTCTAATTAGTCTTAATTTGATCTTGATTGTATTGACATCATTCCCAATTTTTTCTTTTGCCATTTCATAAATGAAATTTTTATTTATCATCTTGTGTTAATGGTGGGATTTCAAATTTAGATAAAGAGAAAATTAGAAATAATTGGGTGCAATTAGGATCAAATTAGGATTAATTGGAAAATACATGATTAACATATGATAAAATTTATTAAATTTAGATGAAAAATTAGCACAGATAGACAAAATAATAATAGTACAATTAATAGGTTGTCTCATCAGAATATTTCAAATCTCAAGTTAATAAATTAAAACTAGAACCATAGATGAGAAAAGCATATTTTTCCTAAAATTTTAATATAAGGATAAAATGAAATTGAATGGGTTAATTAATAACATTCTAAAAGCCAGGGAAGGATAGGCCAAGGAAATGGAAGGATTCCAATTGGAAAGGTGAAGAAAGGAAGTTGCTGATTGCAAGTAACCATTGAATGGCATAAACTATAATCCATGAAGCCTTTGTGCTACATCAAGGATAGCAAAGTCCTTTGGATTTCGAATGCTCTTTTACTTTTTTTTGTTTGCCATCCCAATTGTAAGACTTCCTATCTCACTGCATAAGAGATTTTTCATTAAAAAATAATTAAAAATAAAATAAATACATGTAGAAAATTGAAGCCTACATTGTATAATTTATAGAATTATAAATTTTCGAATAAATTACACCACATTCCTTAGGAATTAATTTAATTATATTTACACTGTTCTATTTTCATAAGTATATATTAACATCTCTTTTACATATACATTCATCTTTTTTACACTCTAATGAAATTTATACTCACTTTCTGTACTTAAAAAAAAAAAAATAAGGGAGATAATTGTATATTTATGAAAATAGAAATTTATGGATGTAATTAGCTTAAATCTAAAAAAAAAAGTAGGTGTAAAAAAAAAAAGTAAGTGTGATTTATTTTAAATTTTATTGTATATGTTTGTTCATCTTTCTAAATAAAAAATTAGATATTAAAGATGCAAGATAGAATTTTTGTTTAATGAGAAGAAGTTAGCAGTCAACAAAGGAACACTACCATAGTTCTGGTTTTTCTTGTTTTATCGAGAAAATGGAATTGAATAACGCAATTCAATTTTTCTGGTATTTGTTTGTCCGTGTTAATGGTCCCCAGTCCCAAATACGTGGACGGTCTCTGGATTGGCCAATCCCAACGTAGCTTTATATCTGGTCTATCAAATTCTGAGATGGTGAAGGTTATCCAACTTCCCCTGAATTGGACCACTAAATTATAGCTTTATAATTTATTATTTATAAAATGAATATTAAATATAAATAATAAATTATATTTAATATTTAATATTTATTTTATAAATAATTTAAGGAGGAAATTGCGCTTGATTTGATACAAAAATTTTTGAAAAAAATCAAACATAATATAAAAATTTTGTGGTTCAAATTTATAAGCAATGCAATTTGTATATTATTTTTCATTATTTTAAGAATATTTTGATATATTTCGTTGAAAATACATAGTCACGATTCTTATATAAAATTCTTCCAATTTCTCTCTCTTCTGTGTGGCCATCAAATTCTTGTAAGAAAATTCCAATCCTACACGCAAGCTATCTCAACTGGGGCCGTTCTAATCTTTTACCTTGGAATATTTAGGGACAAAAAACAGTTAAAATGACTTAATTATAACTAAATCAAGGGATCATGAAAACTTCAAAGTACCATTGTCTTCTAGAAATCTTTTCACCGTAAAACGCAAGTTAAATCTTCTAGAATTTCGGCATAGATTTGCCTCCAACAAGTTGACTTTTTGATAGGAAACTGCCCGAAGTGATTCTTAAGAAAAGCCAATGAACTTGGTTTGCACCTTCTGTTAACTTGCAACAAATCAGCATCACCACCACAGACTAAAGCATTTATATTTTTGTTAATACTACATTATCAATTAGGTTAATTTTATAGTAAAAAAGATGCTGTACTTTCATGTATAATGAATTCATCCAAATTCAAAATTTAATCCCTTTTTATTTTTTTCACTTTGAAAATAAATCACTTGTTATTACTGTAATTATAGTTGATGTTGTTGAGATTCCTATAGAATTCGTATAGATTATTAAGAATCATATATAAAATGTACAGTCAACGGTTGAATAGCAGATGTGTTTGCTTTAAACTTTAAAAGATTAAAACATTCATAAGCAATTAGCAAAATGTAAGCATGATTTTCTTAAAATAAAATGAAAATTTTGATGGAAGCCTTTGTTACAAAGAAAAAGTTCACTCAAGCTTCTAAAAGCTGTATCAAGCAGCTTCTTGTATCTATCTGTACATAGTATAATTACAAACTCTAATCAGTAACTAATCTCAACTCAAGACGCTTCAATAACTGCGCTTTCAAGATCTGGCGACCTAACTATATGGTTACTCGGACGAGTCAACTCACTACCAGCACTGGTCCGTTTCCCAATTCCGGCCACTGTAGCCGGAAACTCTAGACGCCGTAGACAACGGTCTTTGACGCCGGAAAAGACTCCTGTCGTAATCGGCGCGCTTTTCCGGATCCGAAAGAGTGGAATACGCAGCGTGAATCTTCATAAACTCGTCCGCCGACGAAATTTTCCGATCAACCGCCGCTACATCGGGATGGCAAACTCTCGCCAATCGCCGGTATGCTGCTTTAATCTCATGATTCGATGCTCCGGTGGGAATACCTAGAACACCGTAAAGCGATGCGCACGAATTCATATTGTTGAAACTCAGATATGAAGCCGACCTCGGTTGCTCCGTCCAAGTAGATTGAGCTTCGGTGGCGGTGGCAAAGGAAAGAATTGGCCGGAATCTGCCTTGTCGCGGCGGAGGCGATGAGACGGTTTTGACAGGGCGCTTGATAGCGGTGAGAGGTGCTGCAGGAAGAAATGAGGAAAACATATTAGGGTTCAATGCGATGTCGTTATGAGAAATGCAGGGGCTGAAGTGTGGATTTGGGTCTGAATTTAAAGGGCGAGGAGAGAAAAGGGGTGGGGCCAGTTTAACTGTGGTTGAGTTGTCACTGAGTTTGGGTTTCAACTTTTATCCAATGGGCGTCGTTTTGGAGCTGACTCAGCGTGCAACTGGCTTATCCTATTTGATATTCTTCTTCTTCTTCTTCTTCTGTCAATAGCGTTCACAGTTAACCATTTATTATTTATTGTCTAAGTTATGCAAAATGATGTGTACAGCCACAATAATAAAAAAGAAGGGAAAGATATTGATGAAAGAAGTTTAAAGCTTTGGCTCAAAACGGTGCGCCCATGGCGCAATGAAAGAGTGAAACGACGAAAACCTTGTCCAAGTGCTGTGAACCCCATGTAGGGTTTTGTCATTTTTGTACTAACACTTTGAGTGGATGCTACACAATCCACTGAAACATCAACAAGTTATAATATATCGTGGATAGAGAAGATAACGAGATAAAATAAAAATAAAAAAATAAAGGAAATAGATAGTTAAAGGATAATTTTTCTTTACTTTTATTCATTATTTATTTTCCCTTTCTTTCTTAAATAAAGTTCTTAAATAAGAAAAAATGTTATTTAATAATTTTCCTTTTCATTCCCTTCAATTCAAATATAGTATAATATTGTATACTCAACATTCTTGCCAAAAAGACATACTTTTCTTAAAAATGTATAGCTTTAAAAAATTATTAATTATGATAAAGTTGTAAGGTAATATAATTTTTTTTCATAAAATTTATGTTTTACACGCCTAACTGTTTTAAAATGTGTATAAAAGTATAAACGTAAAATCCATCTTTCAAATTACATAACTCAGTCCACAATTATTTAGAGCAGTTAGATTTAAAGTTTAATTACATTTTTAATCTATGAAAATATAAAATGATTATATTTACTTCCTCTTAAAAACAAAATTTTATTTTAATCATCCTAAAATCAAAATCAAATTAATTTTAGTTCAAAGTCTAATTTCTGTTCAAATGAAAATGAAAGTTAATTACAACATTTGACTTAATTACATTTTTAGTCCCATTAAAGTAAAAATCAATAATATTTACTCTCTCTTAAAATCAAAATTCTATTTTCATCTCCTAAAATAACAATAATAATAATAATAATAATTTATTTACTAACTCATGAAATATTTATTTAATTGTAAGAAAATATAATTCAACAAGAGAGTAAATATTTTAATAATAAAAAATAAAAATTTAAATTAATAACATATATTAGACATAAGGATAATAGACTTCATTTAAAAAGATTTATTAATATTTAATTTTTTTATTTTTATCTATCAAGCTTCAAAAACTTATAGGTAAAAAAAAACTATAAACAAATAGTAAAATCTCAATTAGAAATTAAAATTTTCAATAAAAATTTATAATAGATATAATAATAGATGCTTAATTTGAAAAAATTAATCATAATTTTTTCTACCTTTATATTTTTAAGGGACAAAAAAATATAATTAAGTTAATTGTTACTATTTATTTATGTTTTTCATTTAAACAAAAATTAAATTTTAAATTAAAATTGATTTGATTTTGATTTTGATTTTAGATATTAAAATAAAATTTTATTTTTGAAAAAAAATAAAAAATTGATTAAAATTTAAACCATTGCAATGAAAACATCCTCTTTGCAGTCAAAGAGTAACTTTTTGCCCTAAAAAGTGTGTTTTGGGAAATATATTTCACTTTGTGGTTGAAGCAAAATAATTTCAATGGGTGGAGTGGGAAGAGAGAGACATTGCTACAAGCAACGTTGGTTGGAATCCTTTCCTCATTGGTTCAACACTTGAAAATTTATCTCAAGCCCATAAACTAAACTAGCAATATTGGGTTGACTTGTAAATTGGTTAATAGAAGCAAAAACATTAAATACACATAATAAGTTAACTTGTCATTATACAGTATTATATCTAATAGTCTCAATATATAGGCGCATGTATATTGCTGCATATTCTTCTTATTGGCATTCTCTGGGAGAGTATCAAACTATTTTTGTAACCATGTTAGATTAAACTTTTGGCTACAGATGAAATGGCACTCATTTGGTGGAACATCACTTAGTAATATCTCACATACTCCATACCACAATGTAACACCCGAAAAATTCAGGAAAATAAAAAGAAAAATTTAAAATAAAATTTTGAATTGGAAAGGACTAAATTGAAATTTCAAGAGGGACTGAATTGAAAAGTTTCGATTTCGGGTGAGGCAAATTTTGAAATAAGGTAAAGTTTTGGGCCAAAGTGAAAAAATTTGTTGGAGAACCGACCCAACAGGTTTCCGATTTTTGGGGCTGATTTTTTAGCCTATTTTTCTGGGAATCTCGACAGACCCATTTGGCCCCCCTTGGCCGATTGCTTCCTTCTTCTCACGGCTTCTCCAGGGAAAAACTTCCGTCGTCGGAGCAGCATCGACCTTCCCCTAAGGTCCCGGCGAGCTGATGTCATTTTAAGGGAGCTCGTCTAGTGGACAACGGTGGTCCTTCTTCCTTGGGTTGAATAAAATCTTCAATGGCAGTAAGGCCTTCAGGCCGAACATGGTGGTTTCGGCCAAGACCACTCCGTTTAGCTTCCTTCTTCTTCCTTGTGTGAGCTCCGGTGATCAGCTAACCTCCGTCTTCCACCATCGTCGTCTTTCTTTTTCGGTGGTCTCCAGCGTCTCCTCCTTCACGGGTGAGCGCACCGTTGCTCCTTTCGGCCAGAAGCTCATCGCAGTTGCTATTGATTGACGAGCGGCCGAACCAGTTCACCTTTAGCAAGGTGGATTCCAACGAGCTTCAATGTCTCTTCCTTTCTTTTTTGACATCCCTCATCCCTTAATCAGCTCGGTGGCAGTTGTTTCTCTTTGCCCGGCATGTTCCTTGGCTGGATGAGGTGGTAGTGGCGTGATCCCTCTCCATTCCCTTGTTTCCAGCTGGTTCGGCCAGTCTTGAATTCTGGGTCGTCGGCAGCACTCCGGCTGACGGCGAGCTGACAGTAAACACTCTTGGATCTGATGAATAATCCTAGATCATCAAATTTATTTTATAATAACTCTACAGTCGATTTTTTAAGATATTGTGTTAAAGACTCTAAAATAGTGTAGTTTGTTCAACAGCCTCCACAGGCTCACCGGTAGCATCCCAACTCCGGCCGAGCTAGCTACTAATATTTTAGACCCTAATGAACAATCCTAGAACAAAAAATTTATTCCGTAATAATCATGTATTAAGATATCAAGTTCTTTGTATATAAGCCTTTATATGTGAAATTCCTGAAAAATAGTGTTTTATTGTTAAATTGCTTCAGAAACCTCATTGGAAAGTAATGAGGACATTGATATCTTGATTGTAAGGTTACAGTAAATTTTCCTCAAGTGGTCAGTTCCGAGTCCAAGGTGAGTGGACAATCCTTCTTCGCTTAACGGTCCCATGTGTAAATATAAATAGTTTTACTGTATGAAATACTACTATTAATTTCTATAGATGATGAGATTTACATATGTATATCAA
>JANHAO010024990.1:0-11471 GCA_026873985.1 Saraca asoca
TCTTCACCATCCTAAAATACAAATAATAAACTAAAGCAGTACCTAGAACTAAACTAACAAAACTAAGGGAAAAGTTAAACAAAAACCATAAATTAGTAATTATTTAAGAGGTAAAATCTATCATTTTTACAGGTACATTTTCTACTTATCAATGTATCACATGAAGATTCTTCCTAATGAGAACATTGGAAACCAAACTAATGATCACCAAGAGACTTTGCATCTACCAAGAGGACCCATGACTAGAGCCAAGGCAAAGAAGATGAGGGAAGCAATTCAAAGGCTTTGTCACATACTTTGGAGCTTACATGAAGAGCACGACTTTGGAAATCTAAGAGTTATTTGCATTGAAGCCATGTCATTAAATGGAGGCACCTAAGCATCCACAAGGCCACAACATGGCTGATTGTGTGGCTTTAATTTGGAGCTATCTTGTGCTAATTTGGATGCCATTTTTAGCTACTTGGATGAGCTAAAATGAGGGTGATTATTTATGGTTCATTTGGGCATGATATGGGCTATTTTATTATATCATTTTATAAGCTATTTTGGACATTTTTAATGGCTTAGACTTATTTGGTTTTGGCTGATTTTGTTTGGTATTTTAGTGGGCTTGCTTAGGACATTAATCCAGCCTGTCTTTAGTGAGTGATTACTATTAAGGAAGGCATGTTTCCCTCACCATCCAGATTTGATCATTTATGAAATTGAAGTGTTTCTGAACTTGATACTTGCCAAAAAGCTTGCTCTTTGTGGCATCAAATTCATCACTTATCAATCTCCTTCTTCCTATTCTAGAGTGTGGCATGAATATCCTTCTTTTTCTTGTCAATTTGTTGCTAAATTTTGTTGAATTGGAGAAAGGACCATGGGCATCTCCATGGGAGATCACATCAGTTTGGTATCAGAGCTTTGGCTCTTCCAATTTAGGTGATATCTCTTTAGTTTCTTCTTGTTTATGATTCCATTTTTCTACATTTTCCTTGTTGTCTTCCCCCATTTTTTAGTCCAATTTGGTGCATCATCTTCTTTCCAATTTGTTGTACAATTGTGTTCAAATAGCTTGTTGAAAAATTCTATCCAATTGTGCACCATTCTACTATAGTTTTTGCTTCATTTTTCTAAATTTTGCCTGCAATTTTATAGAGAATTTTTGTGTTCTACTTGTGCACACCAAGTGTTTGATCTTAGCTTTGTTTGTTTTAATTTTTGTTTGCTCAATTCTTTGTCATTTCTATTTCAATTCCTTGCATGTTTGGTGAAGGTTTTGCTAAAAATTCTATAGAATTTTCACTCCTTACTTTGTTGCATTTCAAGTGTTTGACAATTTATTTTAGTTACCTTAGTTTTTTGTTTGCTTATTGATTTTTGTGTATCTGAATTGCATTTCATTTTAGTGTGGTTTGGTACCATTTTCCTCAACTTTGCATCAAGTTTTGTTGGCTGTCCTAGCTCCTTTGTTGGTTGGTCAAAACTTTGCTTTCGTTTCCCCTACAATTTTGATATTGTCTTAGCTTAATTTTGACTATGTTTTGTACCAAGAATATCTTTCTTTTAAGTAAATTGTGGTTGAGTAAATTAATTTTGTTTGCTTAATTTGTGGATACAAGTGCTGAAAAAAAATTCTGGACAACAAGTGAATTGTTTGGAAAAACAAAAGAAAGAAGAGGAGATATTAGTGGAAAAGCAAAAACAAATGAAAAGAAAAGTTTGAAAGAACAAAAGCAAAAGAGAAAAGAGTAAGTGAATAAAGAAAAAAGCAAAAGAAAAGAGAAAAAGAAAAATAAAAGTGTTGTCTTGAACTTTAGAAACAACAACATTTTTTTTGCAACTTTAAGCTTCATTCAATTCTTGATTTGAACTCATTTCTAAGCCATTTTTCCTTCGTATTTAACTTGAATGTATTTGCTTGGAATGCATGATCAATATTCAAGCTTAGAAGCTTAACTTGGAATACAATTGCTAGATAATTTTATGCAATTTTGTTGAATTTGCCTTACAATTTTTTTGATTTTATGCAAATTTTAACTTGCTGGCCAAAACTTCTTTCTCTTGGTGCTGTCCAATTTGTTGTCTCCCCTTATTAATTCTTTATTCCTTATTCTTGTTGGTTCATGCCATATTAGAGGTGTCATGTGATATTGATTGCTACATTTTTGCAAAACTCCAAGATCTTGTCTCCCTAGTCCTTATAGAACCTTAAGGAGGGAGGATAAGAGTGGTAAAAGGCAAGAGTGTTTGTGAGCTCATTAGAAGGATAAAGCCTAATTGTGAATGCAAACACAAGTGAAGTGATTTAAACACTAGTAAGGTGAGTGATTTGGTAAAGTCCATATTGGTCTAACCCTTATTTTACAGAATTTTTATTTCTCCAAAAGATGATAGAAGGTAGCATATCACAACTCAATGAAGTCATGTTCACTCTAAGAGTAATGCAACAATAATTTGAAAGAGTGAATATGAAAATTGATAGCCTTAGTGAAAGAATCTCAAATGTAGAAAATAGAAGATATCCTCGTCAGAGAAAAACTAAAAGAACAAATGACCAACATGGGAGTAATGAGGGGGATTGGAGAGATGAGGGAGATGAAGAAGAGTTGTCCACTTCATTTTATGACACCAAAAGAAGTGAAAGGAGAAGAGATAGGAGCAATGGGGGAATGAGACATGAAAGACCAAGAAGAGAAAAGGTGGATTCTAGACTACACAATATTAAATGACCATGCCATCTTTTAAGGCAAGAATGACCTAAAGGCTTATCTTGAATGGGAAAAGAAAGTTGAACTAATCTTTGAATGTCATAACTATTCGGAAGATAAAAAGGTGAAATTAGTGATTATGGAATTCATGGATTATGCTATTATTTGGTGGGATCAAATTGTGTAAAGTAGAAGAAGAAATCTTGAAAGAGTGTGTCCATTTAGGAAGAATTGAAGATAATCATAAGGAAAAGATTTGTCCCTTCACACTACTATAGGGAGTTGTAACAAAAACTTTAAAGCCTTACTGAAGGATCCAAGAGTGTTAAAGAGTAACACAAAGAGATTGAGATATTAATGATAAGGACAAATGTGGAGGAGGATAGAGGGCAACTATGGCTCAGTTCTTCCATGGTTTAAATTGAGACATTGCTAATATAGTGGAGCTACAACACTATGTAGAGCTAGAGGAATTGGTACACGAGGCCATGAAGGTGGAAAGACAACTTAAGAGTTCCAAGTTTGCTCATCAATCAAGATGAAGTTTTGTGTAATGTTGTTCCCATGCAAACTATCTATTTGTTGATTGGAAGGCCTTGGCAATTTGATAGGCATATGATCCATGATGGCCTCCTAAACTGGCATAACTTCATGAAGGATAACAAATTCATTATCCTTATACCCCTCACCCCTAAACAAATTGTGCAAAATCAAATAAAAAAAGAGAAAAAAAAAAGATGAATGGAGAAAAAGAGAGCAAGAGTGGTGAAAAAGATAACAAGAGTGGGAAAAATAAGTTGAGAGAAAATGCAAAATAATAAAAAAGAAAGTGAAGTGTATTTACCAAGGCTCGTGATATTAGGCAAGCCTTTTATTGCAATCGGGCTATGCTAGTTCTTGTGTGCAAAGTTGCTTTTTTTGAATGTTAATCATGAAACTAATGTTTTAGCTAGTGCCATTGAGTCGATTTTGCAAGAATATTAAGAACCGATCCCCAATGAAGTGCCCCATGGTTTGCCACCACCAAGAAGGATAAAACACGAAATTGATTTCATTCCTAGAGCCTCCATTCCAAATTGGCCAACCTATAAGACAAACCTTAAAGAGGCTAAAGAAATTCAAAGACTAGTGGAAGAGCTCATGGCCAAAGGTTACATTAGAGAGAGCATGAGTCTTAGCCTGGATCCAATCTTGCTAATGCCTAAGAAGGATGGATAGTAGAAAGTGTGTGTTGACTGCCGACCAATCAAAAAAATCATTGTAAAGTATAGACATCTTACCCCTAAGCTTGATGATATGTTGGATGAGTTGCATAGATCTTGTGTGTTCTCTAAAATTGATTTAAAGCACGATTATCATCAAATTAGCATGAGGTTAGGAGATGGATGGATAATCACTTTCAAAACTAAACATGATTTGTATGAATGGTTATTCATGCTTTTTAGCTTGACAAATACTCTTAGTACATTTATGAGGTTGATGAACCATGTTTTGCAAACTTTCATTGGAAAATTTATGGTTATCTATTTTGATGATATACTTGTGTATAACAAAAATGAACATGAACATGTTGAGTATTTGAGATGTGTGTTGCAATATTTGAACGATGAACAATTGTATGCCCATCTTGATAAATGTTCTTTGTGCTTGGAGAAAATTAATTTTTTAGGTTGTGATGAGTGGAAATGGTATTGAGATGGATTGAAAAAGAGTGAAACCCATTAGAGATTGGCCAACCCCTAAAATCATGAGTGAGCTGAGAAGTTTTCAATGGTAAGCTAGTTTCTATAGGTGGTTTGTGAGGGATTTAAGCATTGTAGCCACACCTTTGACCGAGCTTGTGAAGAAAAATATGGGATTTAATTAGAAGAGTGAGCATGAGAGAGCTTTTGGTTTACTTAAAGAGAAATTAACTTCTACCCCTTTAATTGCTCTTCTTGATTTTTCTAAAGCTTTTGAAATTGAATGTGATGCTTTAGGACTTGGTATTGGAGCTTTTTTGATGCAGGAAAGGTTTCCCATTGCATTTTCTAGTGAAAAGCTTAATAGGGCAATCCTCAACTACTCTACATATGACAAAGAACTCTATGCTTTGTTTTGGGCCTTAGAGACATGGCAATACTACTTATGGCCAAGGGGGTTTGTCATCCATATCGATCACGAGTCCTTGAAGCATTTGAAAGGGCAAGGGAAGTTGAACCACTGGCATATAATGTGGATGGAATTCATTAAGACATTTCCTTACACCATCCAATATAAGCAAGGTAAAGAGAATATGGTAGCCGATTCCTTTTCTTGTAGGTATACCCTTATCTCAACTATGCATGCTAAATTGTTGGATTTTAAACACATTAAAGAATTGTATGTGGATGGCCATGATTTTGCTAGTATGTTTAATGCTTGTAAGAAGGTAACTTTTGGTAAGGACTTTTGATTAGATGGCTTTCTTTTTAATCAAAATAAATTATGTGTGCCCTAGGGTTCATTGAGGGATTTGCTTGTTAGGAAAGCTTATAGGGGATTAATGGGACATTTTGGCATTACTAAGACATTGGCTATTTTGCAAGAGCACTTCTTTTGGCCAGGCATGAAACATGATGTAGAAAAGCTTTATGAAAATTGTATAACTTGTAAAGAAGCTAAATCTAAAATCATGCCTTATAGTCTTTATACCCGACTCCCCATTCTTAGTGAACCTTGGATGGACATTTCCATGGATTTTGTGCTTAATTTGCATAGGTCTAACAAGGGGAAGGACCCTATTTTTGTTGTTTCTGCAAAAGAAAAGCATTTGGATTTGTTGCCATTATTGATTAAGGAATGTGCTAGCCTTGATGGAAAGAGGAAGGTTGAGCAAGTGAAGCAATTCCATGAGCAAGTGTGGACAAACATTAAGAAAAGAATGGAACAATATGCATAACAAGCCAACAAAGGGTGCAAGAAGGTGGTTTTTGAGCCGGGTGATTAGGTGTGGTTGCATATGAGGAAAGAAAGGCTTTCGGTTCAAAGAAAGAGCAAGCTCTACCCAGGAAGCAATGGTCCTTTCCAAGTGATGGCAAAGATCAAAGATAATGCATATAAATTAGATCTTAGTGATTTCAATATTAGTGCTACTTTTAATGTTTTTGACTTTTCTCCTTTAATGTAGGTTTTGATTCAAGGTCGAATCCTTTTGAAGAGGGGGGAAGTGATGAGAATATGGGAGACCAAACTAAGGATTGCCAAGAGGCTTTGTACTTACTAAAAGGCCTCGTGACTAGAGCCAAGGCAAAGAAGATTAGGGAAGCAATTCAAGGGATTTGTCACACACTTTGGAGCTCACATAAGGAGCATAGCTTTGGAAATGCAAGAGTTTTTTGCATTGAAGCCATGTCATCAAATGGAGCCACCTAAGCATCTACAAGGCCACAACATGGCTGATTGTGTGGCTTTAATATGGAGTTACGTTATGCTAATTTGGATGCCACTTTTAGTCATTTGGATGAGCTAAAATGAGGCTAATTATTTGCGGCTCATTTGGGCATGATATGGGCTATTTTATTGTATCAATTTATGGGCTATTTTAGACGTTTTTAATGGCCTAGACTTATATATTTTTGGCTGATTTTGTTTGGTATTTTAGTGGGCTTGTTTAGGACATTAATCCAGCCTATCTTTAGTGAGTGATTACTATTAGGGAAGGAATGTTTCCTTTAACATTTACATTTTATCATTTATGAAATTGAAGTGTTTCTTCTTGAGGGAGTGCTCTCCTAGGGTTATTGCTAAAACTTGAGACTTGTAAAAAATCTTGCTCTTTGTGGCATCAAATTCATCACTTATTACTCTCCTTCTTCCTATTCTAAAGTGTGGCATGAATATTTTCTTTTTCTTTTTAATTTGTTACTAAATTTTGTTGAATTAGAGAAAGGTCCGTGGACATCTCCATGAGAGATCACATCACTTTCTTGTTATGGCTCAAGGGAATAATTAAGTTAGTCTATAATCATCCCATATATGTTATGCATGCATGATTTATATGTATGATATAAATGATGATGTATGTATGACACAGATTAGTAAATGTATGCATGCCTAGAATTTATATATATAATATAAATAACATAGACTAGTGCATGAAACTTGTGATAGTTAAACCCTAAGCTAACTAAAAAATCCCTTACTAATTTAAGTTGCAAGTTAAGAACATGGTCCAATGCCACCCATCGAAATAGTAGCCAAAGTTTGATTTGTGATAACTTGATGGCCTCCATCAAGGTTATGCTACATCTTTCATGTTATTATTGTTTGAAAATATTTTTAATTGATGGTTTCAACTTAACAAACATGTATGGTTTGCAATGACCTTTGTTGATTGACTATATAATGTTTGGGTGTAATTAGTTTCACTTTGAACATTATTAACAAGAAGTTACTAATGATGCTTGATGTGATGGATAATAAATGACAAAGAGTTGCCAACCTAATTGTTAGGAGTTATCTACCTAGTCTAATTTATTTGGATTCCTTAGACTCCACCAAGTTCAAGTAAATTAAACTGGGATCCTAATCCACCATGATTATCATCCAACATGATAATTTGATTATAAGACACATGGTCTTCAAAATTGAAGAAAATAGTGGGAGTTCGTTTTATTAAAGTCCATATAAAATAAATTTTATGCTTAGATATTAATCCATTATATTCTTATTGAAGGTTGTTTGAAATGATGAATAACACCTCTTTAAGAAGCATTTTGATTCATAATAAGCTTACTAGTCCAAACTATATGGACTGATTATGGAACTTAAAGATTGTCCTTAAGTAGGAAAAGATAGCTTATGTTACCTCCATCTAAAGGTTCAAGTGAGCATGAAAGATTTGACTTTGATTACTCGAAACATCAAGGAGATAGTGAGCAAGTGGCATGTGTGATGCTATCTCTTAAGCTTCAAAAGCAACATGAGAATATGACATCCTCTTAAATGATTATGCATTTGTTAGAATTGTATAAAGGGAACCCTCATATTGAAAGATGAAAGGTATCTCAGGAATTGTTTAACCATAAGATGGCTAAGGGATCATCTATTACAACTCATGTGCTAAAGATGATTGGGCTAATAAAGAGATTAGCCCAAGTCAATCATGTGATCGACAATGATCATGTAGTGAATATCATACTGCATTCCCTTTCTAAGTCATTTGGGCAGTTTGTCTTGAATTTCTTCATGAATATGATAGAGGTCTCTCTAACAAAGTTACTTATGTAGGTCCTAAAAATGTATATGTATATTGATATATATATATCAGGGGGCTAAAAAATGATCTTTCCTTTTTTATGTTAGTAAATTGTATGCTCTTCTTTAAAAATAATTTGGATTCTAAAATTGGTAAAAGCAGAAGCTTGTATTTGAATTTACATAAGGAAGCTGATTTGGAGATCAAGATCTCAATTGGAATGGATAAATTGATATGATTTGATATTGCAAATTCAATTAAATGATCAAGAAAGATTATATAAGAATGTCTATGAAAAAGACTATCATAGAATGTATAAATGTGGAGAAACAATTTCAATTTTATGTAGAATCATAATTATAGTATAGTAGTAGTCTATTACAGAAACATTATCATATTATATCAGTTTAACATAGGAAAAACATTGAGTTGCAATAAAATTAAATTGCAAAATGTAAAGAACTATAAAGAAACAATAAAGACACTGCAATTTTTAAACTAGTTCAACTTCACCTGAAACTACAGATGAAGCCTACATTTACTGAGTCAATCCTTAATTGAATAACTTCTTTTTTATTACTAGAATCAAGATTTTAATTGGGCTCCTAAACAATTAATTTATATGACAAGAATTTTTTTGGGGCTCTTGCTAAACCTAAATACAATAAGATTTCACTGAGCTCTTGCCTAACCTAGATACAATAATTCTTCTATCTCTTTAAATTATGATCAACCTCATGACCTAGAGATCTACAAAGAATTCAATGCACTCTTCAACTAACTATAATCAACCTCATAGCTAAAGAAGATGCAAAGGGAAGATTAGCCTTTTCCTTTGTGTCTTCAGTTTCTATTAACCTATAAATTGCAATTAAAGCAAAAATACAGATTCCTATTAACCTAGAAATTTGAAATTAAAATCAGGAAAAAGGAAAAGATGTACAATACCAAGTTTGAAATGACAGTTTTAAACATCTAGCTATAAATTTCTCTTCAAATCTTGATGAAAGATCTTTGATTTGATCTTTTAAAATGAGGCAAAGATGAATCTTGTTAAGCTCAATTTGCTCTGAGATTTTCACTCTTGAAGAAGTAAGTTTGTTATGAAAACTATTAAGTTTTAAATAGGATTAGGGGTATTTATAGTTGTTGTAACTGATAATTAAAAAATAACTAATTTTTAGTCCTTGAATCGATTCATGAATTGATTTGTAGCGATTATAATTAACTAATAATTGACTAATCGATTTGCGAATTGATTCAGCTTATGAAGAAATCCATGACCAAATCGAATGATGAATCGAATCATAATATTTTGAAATCATGTGTTGGATTGATTAGGAAATCGATTTAGATGATTTTCCTAACCTTTGGTAAAAACATTTTTCAAAACTTTTCTTCATGAATTGATTAGTGAATTGATTTGAATAGTTTTAATAAGTTTTTCAACATGAATAGATTTGTGAATCGATTCACAGAGTGTGAAATGGTTTTTATAAAACTTGCACTTGTGAAAGATCATTTTGAAAACTTGTTTGAAAAAATATTTGATTTTTAAATCACTTTCATAGATTTATTTCTACCTCAATTTATCAATTTTAAAAATTTTTAATTGTATCGACTTTGAATTGAAATTTACATGTGAAAGATCCTAAAAAAGATAAAATAAGTACTAAATGAATTTGTGGAACTCATGAATCACATTTACTTTGATTTCACGTTGATCCTACAAAACAAATATCACATACTAAAGAATATTGTCAGATATAAATTGTTTTCAACATCAAAACCAAATAGATAAAGATGATAAAGTAATCATACAAAAAATGTTAACAACTTAACATGCTTAAAACTACTAAAACAACCTGTATTGATGTTTAGTACTTCTTCTAAGCCTAATAAGTGAAAGAAGTAGCCTAAGAAGAGTTTCAATGCTAAGTAACGGATATTGAAACTAGCCAAAAATAGTACTAAACTACCTTAGCTAGCAGCTAGGATGAGTCTAGGTCATATCCATAGGGATTGGTGATATATTCTATATGTGTTATAGTATAGAATGAGGGGGGTTGGCTACCTAATTACAAATAAAAATTAAATCAAACAGGTTGCATGCAAAGCAAAACAGAATCAATAATAAAAGGAATTTAGATATAGGAAGGCTCAATTCATGGGACTCTTGCAATCAATTCATTAATTGATCATTGACTCTATTGTTTCACTTCTATTTTGACTATCTAGCCAAGATATTAATAATGCCTAACATCTAATTAATCCTTGCAAATTTCCCCTTAAACTAGCTAATCAAGCCCACCACCTATTTGACTCTTATTGTTAAATCAATTAAAGCCCAACACTTTAACTAATTTATTAATAGCTTTAAGTTCTAAAAACACTAGGTCTAATCGATTGAATTACCTCATTAACAATCCAATTAACTACCCTTAATTCTTTAGGAAGATTTTCTTACCCTAGCAACAAATCAACTCCCTATTGGTACTTTAACCATATAGCCACAAACAACCATAAGCTGCCTATGAAAATTTAGTTAGCATTGACCATAATGAATTATTAATTAATGAATCCTATTAACTAATTATAAAGGCAACTGTATACAGTAAAATCAGGGAATCAAAAGAATCAAATTAGAAGTAAATTGAAATTAAGATTAAGTCTCACAATCAAGAAAGAATTGATGCAAAAATTCCCTTAGATTTTGATAAGAATTTAGTTACACATAATCGAAAATAAAATACAAGAATTAAAAGAAAGAGTAAACATAATTTAAGGCTGGAGTCTTGCCTTAACAGAGCTCTTCTCCTCTTCAAACTTAGAGACAATGTAGAAAATGAGTGTAAAAGATATTACAAGAGTGGCTCAGCTAACTATTTATAGGCTTAGTGCACTACCTCTTAGTTGGACTGTAGTTTAGGGTTGGAATGAGACCTCTTTGGATGTGACACTCTTCATATGAAATGAATTTATACCATTAGGCTTTCCAATGGCCTTGACCTTGCATAAAAACTCAATCTCTAGCTCAAGTTATAGTCTAAACACCATGATAGTTTTTTAGTGTAGTCTAACCCATAATAGATTTAAACACTTACGTTTACAGCCATATAATTAAATCCAAAAGGTGTATTTTGCACTCAAGCCCTTCATAAAAGTTGTTGGGGGTGGATTTTAGCTATCCTATGGGTTTAAGTTCACACTAAAATGATTTTTGAAGCTCCACTTATGATGAAAACATTGGATTAGGTTTTGGGTCATAGGACTGCAGTCTACTCTAACTTATGAGCTTTGTTTGGCCTTCAAAATGGCTGAACTAGGCTGGTGACTTTTCACATAATTTTTAGAACTTTCTCTAAGTTTTCCAAAAACACAAGAATCACCCAAAACTAAGGTCTAGAACTCCAAATATGCCTAATGATGTGCACAGACTTGTTGCACGTTTTAAATATAACCGCAAGCACACGGCGTAGTTGTAGCTAGTACCGGCGAATACGGGTCGTTCCCACAGGGAAGTTATTTTAAGTACCAGAATCCTTACAACTCAA
>JANHAO010024991.1:0-11469 GCA_026873985.1 Saraca asoca
TTTATTATTTTCAGCCAAGTGATGGAGCAAGTGAATATAATCAAGACTCTTCTAATGCTAGTGCTCATGGCGAGGATTTTGCAAGCACTGAAAGTGATGATTTTGATGATGTAGTTAGTTTAGATAATATCTAGCATTGTTAGGAATTTTGTTCTATTTTGTACATGACAAATGACTATGGGAATAGGTGTTGATTTTGATGATTACCTTGTAATTTGTCATTCTATTTTGTGAATACATATAATAAAACTTGTATGAATTACAACTTATATCAATGATATTGAATGATTTTGGATTCTTGTCTGCATGATTTATTTGATTTTGAATTATATTTTATTTTGGAATCTTTATTATTGAAAACAGGGAAGAAGAGTTAAATTAAAAAAGAAAATAAATGTTGGGAAATAAAAAAAAAATACATAGTTTAGTGACGGTTGAAATCCCTACTAAATTAACAAAATGTTTAAATATTTTAGTGACGGTTGAAACTCTTGCTAAATTGATAGTCAAATTTTTTATATTTTAACAACGGTTGAAACCCCTGCTAAATGACGATTCAAAATTTTAGCGACAGTTAAAATCCCTGCTAGAATGAAACTAACAACCGTTGTAAAATTTTAATTTTGCGACGGTTATGCCAGCGGTCAATAGGAACCGCCGCAAAAATGTGTTGCAGTTGCCACTTCTGTGACGGTTGACTGAATCGTCGTAATAATATTTGTAGGGGTCGAAACCGTCGCAATATTTAAAATTTGATCGTCGCAAATACAACAAATTTTTTGTAGTGATAATATTATTCAAGATACTTCAATTATTTCCCCTTGAAAAAAAAAGGATCAAATGATATTACCATACGATAATATAACCATGCTCATTAAATTGCATTAATTTTCAAATTCTTTTGATCAATAAATGATCCGCATTATGATATTCAAAGTTGAGGAATCATAATACATGGTTTTGAAAACTTATTGATCATGAAGAACAGCCAAAGAATTATAATTAATTGCAAATATTTAAAAGAAACGTTTTAAGGCTACAAACTGGTATGTGGGCTGTAAAATTTGTTATACGATCATTTAAATGAGAAAAAAAAAAGCAACGATAAATAATAAATTAAATCCAATATAATTTAATGATGATTGATCTTAAGTTAGGAGATGCACACCACTCCACAAACATTATTGATTAGATCTTGTGGTTCCTTATACATGGTTGATCAATTATTGCTAACCTAATTGGATCTGCTTTTGTCATGTTGGAAAGAAGAAATTTTGCAATGTTATATGCATGCGCACAACTTTAGCATTAGCAAAATTCAAGATATCTGTGGAGATTGTGTGTGTGTGTTTTTTTATTCATAAACATCGAAAAGAGGAAAATATAAGGATAACAAGATAATTATAAAAATGAAGAGAGGAATTAATATGATTTTTAAATATGAAGGAGGGATTGGAGATGATGAATATGCATGTGGTCGCATTAGATTTGAAGTGAATATAAATGGTGAATCTTGAAGCCAAAAAGAGGACGTGAAGGGAGGATCATATGACGACTGTGCGGCGACTTCGGCCTGTAAGGTAGAGACAAGTATCAAACAGATATGGAACTTACATTTTTATATATAATAATGGAGTTGTAGTTATCCTGATTGGCTGGAAAGCATGGTTTTGATCAATAAACATAATTAAAACACAACTCCTAGAAATGAGAGACTTGCCTACGTTGGTGAAAATGACTAGTGATCCATATAGTTTTCAAGTAATTTGATCCACATCAAACACTTTCTATATACCCACGGCGTGTTCTTCATTGTCAACAACAAAAGTAAAATAAGGCCAACATGCTTCATCACTTGTCTCAATTTGCATGCCTACCTAGCACACTTGAAACCCCACCAAGGATTAGTAGTACGCACTACACACTTACTAAAATGAATGGTGTATCTGCCATTTTTTTTTTCTATGCCTCAACTTGCCTTATCTTTCTAGATGATTTCTATGTGCTTCTTTCATAATTATATTTTCTCTGTTTCCATGCAGGAACACCACCTTCTCCAACCAAATAATACACAACAAAAATGCATGATACCCGACACCGGTCAGATGCGACTTGCTACTTGTGTATTATACAACTAAGGTTCTTGCATTCCCTATGATGTCAACCAAGGGATAATTGGTTTGTTTTCAACGTCCTTCTTTTGTATATAAATATAATTGTGTATGGTATACTTAATAAATTAGTTTATTATTTATTGATATGATCCATAAATTATAAGTTAGTTAAAAAAGCCTTTGATGAATTAGTTTAATTAAATGAATTTTTTTCAATAAATTACTTCAAATAATTTATAATTTATAAATTAATTAATTATCAACTAACTTATAAACTACTTGTCATAAATACATTCTAGATAAATATTAGATATCGAGAGCCATTTATGCCAAGCTCACATCCTCAACCGGCTGACTAGCACTACATGCATGGGAACTCATGAAACAGCTGTTCGCATTCATGTTAACATTAGACTATACTTAATTTCAAGTCCACTTGCAGAGCCATTTATGCCAAGCTCACATCCTCAACCGGCTGACTAGCACTACATGGGAACTCATGAAACAGCTGTTCGCATTCATGTTAACATTATACTATACTTAATTTCAAGTCCACTTGCAGAGTTGTGTATGAATAACAAGCAAACCAAATCATTACAATTTAACCTCACAGTAAAAGTGGAGAGCTGATAATGATAAGATGCTCTGGGCCTCGCTAACATATTGCATGAACTCTATATGTTACTTAAACAAATAAAAGATTCTTATTCACTCAAAAAGAGATGTGACACAAAAATTAAAAACCTCCTATAAAATATAGAAACAACATTGTTATATATATGTTGGATGAAAAGTAAATTAATGTATATAAGTGTATTGATACTTTTGTAAATATAAAGAAAATTATAATATCAGTTCATATTAAACAACCAATATCTAAACTTAATATTATATTTGATGTTGATTTGAGTTAAGAAATTGATGTATTTTTAAAATTATTTAATTTATATTATTTAGGTTTAAAATATCTTTAAAATCTATGACTCTTTAACTGTTAAAAAAATATAATTAATTTATTACTTAAATTCTTATTTGATTATACTTCAAAGAACTTTTTATAATATATAGTCAAATAAATTTGTATTAATTTATCAATTGAATTAATGCAAATTATTTACGTACAACTCATTTATTGATATTAGAATATTATAATTAAAATTTTATTTTCTAATATTATAGAATTGTAAAATTCTCTAATGATAATTAATTTTTTCCATTTTACTAAAACAATAGAAATAGTCAAAATAATTCAAAATAAATTTGATGCATCTTTTTTTTGTTACATGAAAAGATGTAGATTAGACATTTGTTTTTTTTTTTTTAAGAATCACCATAAATGGACAAAATAATTTAAAAGAAAAGTGCAAGGTATATATGAAAAGCCGTATATTAGATGTTAGTTTTTAATTAGGAATTGACTTAGCTATATGATCTTACATGTCGATTTCAACATTAATAAACAATGTCTAAAATTTTCTAGTATTACAAAAGGTCAATGTATTCCTTTAACTCTCATTAACTGACATATTGCTTACTTAGGAAGATGAATATAAAAAGTGAGGCACATGAATTCCATTCCACAACTTAAAACATATGTAGAGCAATTGTTTAAGTTGTGGAATGGAATCCCTATGCCTCACTTTTCAAACTCTTCTTCCCAAGTAAGCAGTATGTCTACAGAAGCAATAATCACAGGCATTGTTGCTTAATATTATTCTGCTTAATCTTGCTAAGAAGGTTTATAACTTATTTTCCCTTTTTCTTTATCTTTTTTTTTTTATTACTTTGTCTATAAATGATTAACTTCTGTTCCCTTTTTCTTTTAAACAGGGTATATGCATTGATCCTTTAAACAAGAGGACCATGGGTGCATTTGATGCGCTTGTATTGTCTTGTAGACTACCTTTGATATATGTATTCTGTTTTGTTATTACAAGCAATCTTAGAAGCCTCAACAAATTAATGTTAGTTTGTTACAAGCAACCCAGAAACTTGATTGAACAACAATGTTTTTGTTGCAAGCAATAGCATAACATAGAGCTTTGATAATAATGTTGTTTTATTGCATGCTTTTCTAGCAGCAACAACTTCTAGAGTTGAACTTTTCATTTAACTTTTTTTCTTCTATCTTGTCCCAATGCTCTTTCTTAGGTTTTTGTAAAAATGTAACTTGGTGTAGGTTTCTATCCCAATTTTTATTCTGATGTTTTTATAAAAATGTAATTTGGAGTAGATTTTTATAATTTAATAAAAAAATTAATAAAAATGATGTCAATTTTTAACACAAATTGACACTTTTAACATAATTCAAAGAATTGCAGTTAGCAATATGTTTTTGTAAATATGGAACTTGTAGCAGGTTTCTATTTTTTTTAAAAAAAAATTAATAGCAAAGATGTTGGTTTTTTTTTTTAACAAAAATTGATATCTTTAATACAATTCAAATAAAATTTTGAAGTAATCAAATATTATTTAAGATACAAAATAATTCAATTATTGAAATATTATTTAATAGAAAAATAATTCAAGTATTTAAATATTATTTAATTAATCTTTTCCGAAAAATAGTTATCCTTGAACAAATTATATATGAAAATATAATAATATTTTTGTCTAAAAAATAAAATAGATAAAATTATTTAAAAAATTCAAATTATATAATCTCATAAATACGGAAGATCACCACGATCTAGAATAAATATAATAGTTTGATTTAGATATTTGATGTACAAATTTGCAATGTGATCACTACAAAATGTAGAATTAAAGCTGTTAAATAGACGTTATATGAGAGGTAAACTGATATATATATATATATATATAGGTGCAGTGATATTTTTGTAAATATGAGAAAACTTATAATACGAATTCCTATTAAAAATTGACTTCTAAACTCAATATCACATTTGACATTAGTTTGAGTTAAGAAATTGACGTACTTTTGGAATTATATAATTTGTATCATGTTTGGACCATCTTTAAAAATTATGACTCCTCAACTATAAATTTTTTTATTAATTTATTAATTAAATTATTATTTGATTATATTTCAAAGAACTTTATTCTAATATAATTCATAACTTATTTGATTTTACTCAAATAATTTTTTTTATTAATTTATCTATAGAATTCTTAATCAATTTTTTTACATACAACTAATTTACTAGTATGACAATATTACAATTTACCAAGATAATGAAATTGTCAAAATAATTCAAAATAAATTCAATGTGTTTATATTAAGGCATATCAAGAAACGTAAGGTAGATAGCGGTTTTTAATAAGAACCAATGTAAATGGACAAAAGTAATTTTTTTTAAAAAAAAATCAATGTGGGCATATTATTATAAAACAATGGTGATGCTTTTATAAATATATTGAAGATTAATACGTCGGTTTTCATAAAAACTTGAAGACATTGGTTGTCTACGAGGAACCAATGTAGATGTATGAGAATAGACATCAATTCCTTTGCATTAACCAACGTCTAAAGTATAGGCATCTTTATGCAACATGCTAGTTTGTTCCCTTGACTCTCATTCTGGTTTCTTCTATTTGAAACATTTACCCAAAATCATTCTTAAACTTTTATTGCATTTGTCTTCATTGTTTTCGATCTTCGCAGTTCAAATCCATTGCTGATGGAGGTAGGGAATGTCGTTCTTCTTACATCATTTTATTTTCTTTGTTGATAAGTTATATCAAATTTTTTTATATTTTATTGACTTTGTACTTTGCTGATGGTTTAGAGTTTAGAGTTTAGCTTTTCTTTTTGTTTTGTTTCTTAGTTTGTTTATTAGGAATGATTTGGGTTAAGGTTTCATTTTTTGCTATGATTCTTGGTTGATATTAGATAATAATCAATAGTCATGCCTTGTTTTCTTAAATCAGCCTTGTAATATATACTTATTATTTATGTGTGATAAAATTATATACTTATCTCATTCAGTTATGTGTGATAAAATTATACACACTTCTATAGCTTTGTTTTATAGAAATCAGAGGGTTGTGATCAAGTTAAATTTTAAAAAAAGGCAATTTTAGGTTCATTGTGATTAAATACATATTATTGATATTGAGGTTATATCTAAGCACAAATATTTATATTGCCTAATGTTGTAAATATTTAAAGCATGGAAAATCTAAGCACATATTATTGATATTAAGAAGCCAAAATCTCAATTGAACTCAGACAGACCTAGAGTGATACTTATTTACCTCGATATAATTATAGTTTCCTAAGATACTTCTTAATCTTTATTTTGATACAATGATGACATACTCCTTGAATTATTATTTTGTGAGGTTAACTTTTTTTTTCTTTTTTAAAGATGTTTGTGGATCCTTCTTAGCATGGTGGTCATAATAACAAGAGTACAAGGATGCTACACTTATGAAGGAGAGGACCTTCATGTGTAGTAAATGAGAAAAGATGAAAGTTGAGTTCAATGCCAAGGGTCAAGCAAGTAGGGTTGGTTCATCCAAATATAAGAGTTACATTGGAATGTTAGTATGCACCAAAGTGCCAATCAATATTGAGCAATAAAAATAAGTACCAAGGACATCGAGGAGAACATTTGGTAGCATGTCTTGCTATATATTACTTATCTCCAATTTGGGTCCAAAATATATATAATTGTCTTCTTAGAATAATTGTATATAAGTATAATCTATGTGTGTGTTGTCTTGTAGACCACCTTTGGTGTTGATATGAGGAGGAGAAAAGAAGTTATAAAGCTTGTGGGGGGAGCAGTGAATGGACTTCTAGACCTAGTTGATAAGGGATTACATCACCTTTAAGAGGAAGGACAATGTAAACCCCCTTAAGAAATATGACTTCCTTGATCAAAAAGTGTGTGATGATTTTAAGGAGCAGTGATAGTTTGAGGCTTTTTAGGTAAATTTGGTCATCTTACCTTATATTTTATTTTTCAACTATTATGAGTAATTTGACCATTTTATCAGCTATTTTTTTGCCAACAAGGTATGAGTACATCCAATAAGGAGAGAGAAGTAAAAACCAAGTATAATCATATGCTATCTCATGGGGGATATGTACAGTTAGAGTAAGCTCTGATGAGAGAAAAACTTGTAGAACCACAAGCTTTTTAGTCTAATTCACCAAGTTCTTCCATATCTCAACATGAATTATGGAAGAGAGTGAGGGTTAACACAAATGGTGAATATACAACTGAAGAGAGTTAGCTAGTTGTCAAGAAAATTGTAAGTAATTTAGAAGTGGTAGTTGCTTAAGTAATTAAAATTGTAAGAAACTATAAGTGTTAAGTGCTAATAAATATTTGTAATTGTATGCCACAAGATTCTTAATCAACCCAAGGAGAGTTTACTCCATTTGAAAGGATATACATATTGATAACTAGGTTGGGAAATCAAGAGCATATTGAAAGGGTCGGAGGAGGAGTGAGTTCTAAGGCCTATTTTAGAGGATTTCTAAAGCATCATCGAGGATCATTACTTTATACTTGGGAGACCCTAACCTATTCATAGAGCTACTAGAGGTAAATAACTATTACTAAAAGCTTAAAGTTTCTTTATTATGTTAGTAGTTTCTAATGTTTTCTTTGAAAAATGCATTATATCTTTTTTAATTTGATTTTTTTTGTTTATATAAAAGGAGGCAAATGCTAGCTAGCTTTGGCACCTGAGGATCATATAGTGGTGTATGGGAGGGTTTTCCATAGTCGCACCCTCCCTTGCTAAGAACTGTTGGGTGATCAAGTAAAGGTCATCGTTAACACCACATTAGATTAGACTGCAAAACTACCGATGCCAACAGATGAATTACGGACAGTGGGCTAAGCCATTAGGACTTACATCACATGGTCAAAAAGTATGATCACTTTGACTAAAATGTATCATTTTCTATCTACTAAGTACTTTTTTTTCAAAGATATAGTTTTACTATATTTCTAATATATAAATTTCATAATTTTATGCATGTTAATCAGGCATCTCAACAAGAAAAGAGTGAACAGAAGGGAGAGGAGGTCAGGGGGTTGAGTGTAAGTAGAGAAAGGAATCAATGACTTATCTAACTTAATCAAAGAAGCCCCAAGAGATGTTTACTGTGGAACCAAGCAAATTAACTCTTCCTTGCAAAAGGTTATTTGCTGTGGCTAAGAAGATGACCAATGATGAATTTTTTTCCAAATTCATATGAATGCCAAGGTCCTGGGTAATGAATGTGAAATTTTAGTGGCTAAAGATGATATCTTGCAATTTTTGGCCATAAAATAGATGAATATATCATGCGTCTAACTTTTTGAAAAGTGAGTTTACCTTTAACTTTTAATTCATAATTTTATTCATATTATATAGTTCAAAGTGTTTTAACCACTTCCTTTATTTCTTTGTAAAGGTTTTTGCATCATGACTATAAGGCCAAGGAACAAGAAGCCTATGGATTCCTATGTCCACAGTTAATTGCACTTATAGGCTCTAGCTTTTGTGAGAGATCAGAATAAATATTAGGAGTCCTAAAAAAGGAAGCAATGTGTTCTTGCACCGTTTATTAAGGTGTAAGTATCTAATTGTTAAAATGGATAAATGCTTAGTTTATTATATTGCTTGTTTGATATTTTGTTATTACAAGTATCATTGGATGTTTTGCATGATTAATGTGGAAAGAAATGTGGCATACTTGCTTGATTCGATAGGACATCCATTGTGCATGGATATCAAGAACTTAGTTGACTCGTGAGTTGATTTGTAAATTAAAATTTAGTTTTAGAATTTATATTATATATGATTTTCTTTCTTTATTTATTGATTTCTTACATGAATTTGATTAAATTGATCTCTTAAGATTAATTTTTTCATGGGCAACTACAAGTAAAAGCCTAAAACAAAATGAATCAATGTAAAAGTAAGATTCTTTTTTTATTATCTTGAATACCCTTTTTAAGTAATTTCAAGCATTGAAGTGGTTATTTGAGTAAATATTTAATTTGTTGTAATTTCATCATCAACAAGGAAATATAGAGTGTAGATACTTATATTGAGGCATATAAGTGACATAATCACTCAAATGAAGCAAGATTAATATCCACAAAAGGTAATGAAAGATTTCACTCTTATTGGTTTAACATTACCTTTAGCATTACTCTTATTGCGGGAACCTATTGGAGTTATTATACATGAAAACTATGATATAATTCAATTTGTTCTTATTGGTTTAGCATTACTTTTGGTTGTTTCTATGATTTTATTTTTATTCTTATATCTGAGCACAAAACTCAAATTAATCTTGGTTATGTATAAATTTACAGTACTTTAGAGGAGATACCGGTCCTTACACTTTAGGAGAAATTGATCACATTTGAGATCAATGGGCTGATTACTCAATTCGGTTGAATAATTGTATAGAAATGGATTGTAATGTAATTGTATAGAAATAGAGTGTAATGTATTGATTTTAACATTATTGTTTTTTGATGTATTGAATTTTTTGTTAATCCAATAAAATGTAAGTATGATTTTGGTTAGATGGTTATTTTTTGTAAAAATGTAGCTAGTAACATGTTTCTGTAAAAAATGTGGCTTGCAACAGGTGTTAGCAAATGGGAAAGCTAAAATTATTAGATGTCTATGTTTTTAAAAAAGACGAGTAAGAGAAACAAAGTCAACTTTTTAACCAAAATCGATGTCATTAATTTTGAATTATTTTATTTATTTATAAAAAATATTTAGTTTTTGACAAGCATTATTTGAATCATTTTATCTAATTTTATTTATGAACAAAATTATTCTTTAATCATTGTTTTTTTCTATTTCCAATCAAAGAATTCCATTTTATTAAGACTGCAAAATAATTCAAGAATTTAAATATTATTTAATTCAACAAATAATTTAAGAATTTAAGTATTATTTAATGGATATAATAATTCAAAAAATAATTAACCTTTAGACAATTTATTTGTGAAAATTATAATATATTATCTAAAAAATAAGTTAAAAAAATAATTCAAAATAAATGAGACTCAGTATGCTATATTGGGAATTGAAAATTATTGACGTTAGAATTTGGTTCACACTGAGATTCCCAAACTGTAACACCCGGAAAATTAGGAAAATAAAAAAGGAAAATTTGGAATAAAATTTTGAAATTGGAAAGGACTAAACTGAAATTTTGATAGGGACTGAACTGAAAAATTCAGTTTTCGGGTGGGGCAAATATCAGAATAGTGCAAAGTATTGGGGCTAAAGTAAAAAATTTGGCCAGTGACCTGCTCAGCCGGTGGCCGGTCACCTGGGGGGTTGATTTTTTTGGCTGAAAATTCTGGAATTTTCCAGTAGGCTCCCCGTGGATTTTTCTTCTTCTTGGCCTCCATTCAGTGACACGGCTTCTCCGGGGAAAGCTTCCGGAGTTACTGTGCGACGCCGGCGTTCCCTCGATGGTGCACGGTGTTGATCTCGGCTGACGAAGCCCCGCTGGGTTTCGTCATTTTCCTCTCCCGTTATTGGTTCGGTGTAGTGGCCGACGAGCTTGGGCAGTCCGATTACGGCAACGATGGCCACCGATCACACCGCCCTCACCGGCGATTATTCTCTTCTATCCGTCATATGTTTGGGTGAGGAAATACTTGTATTTGTTGGTTTTTCCTTCTTTCCCCTATTGTGGATGCTGGTCCGGCCAGCCTTGGGAGGTGGGTCGCCAGCGGCACTTCGGTCGGTGATGAGCTGAGGGTAGACACTTTGAGACCCGGTGAGTCATCCTAGAACAAAAGATTTATTTTCTAGTAACTCTCTAGTTGATTTCTCAAGATATTTATGCTAAAGGCTTTGAATAGTATAGTTTGTTCAGTAGCCTCCACAGGCTCATCGGTAGCATACCAACTCCGGCCAAGCTGAGTACTAATACTTTAGACCCTAATGAACAATCGTAGAACAAAAGATTTATTTTCTAGTAAGTGATTTGATAGTTATCAAGATATTTGCATTGGAGCTCATGTATGTAGTGATGGAAAAGTAGGAAACTCTGCCATTGTTTGACTTCTGATTGTTAAGTAATTTGAGAAATATTGTATGTTGGTTCAATCATGAGTATTGTGTACTTCCCGAATTATTATTGTCTGAATATGGAACTATAGTTGTTATAGGTAGTGTTATCAGACATGTTCTGAATAAATTGTGAAATGAGATATAAATTCAGGATTCCTGAAGACTTGGTTGCTATGGTCGCATAATCTTAGTTAATATATTTTGGTTTATTATGTAAGTTGAGTTACTGTAATTGGGATTGTTATATTTTGGTCTGTTGTTTGTGAAAGTGTTATTTGTTGTAGAAACATTGGTCTGTATTAAAGAATAATCTTATTACATAATAAGATAAAAT
>JANHAO010024992.1:0-11464 GCA_026873985.1 Saraca asoca
GGAGATGAAGACGATGGATGTGCTACTATGTATGGTCCGGTCCGTGTGTGTGTCTTTGTGTGTGTTTCAGACTTTCAGACTTTCAAGCTTTCAGCATTTGCTCTCCATCCGTGTGTGTGGCTTCTGTCTTGTGTGTGTGTTTTAGTGACTTAGTGTTATTTTGTGTTTGTGTTTGTGTTTGTGTTGTGTTGTGTTGTAATTTGTTTAATTAATTTAATTGTTTTTATTTTGAGTTGGAGTCTTGGACTTTGGAGATAATATCATCAGATATTCAGATTTCAAAACTCACACTCACACCACACCACACACAGCACAGCTGCAGTGCACGCCACGCAGACGCACAGCTGGCCTGTCTGCAATCCCGCAGACGTAACGTCATGCTGCATGCAGTCACTCGTTAAGTCATGCAGGCTGCTTGGCAGAGGGAGAAGTCAATTAGTCAAAGACTAAGTCTCAAAGCAATTTAATTTAAGCAAATGAGGGATGGGTTGGTCAGGTCCGGTGGGATACTTGGACTGCTGGCTTGGGCCCTCGGACCGGCCCGTGTCCGTGCGGACTCGGTCCGCTTGGACTGCAGTCCGCCAGACCTGATCCGTTTGGGCCCGTTTTCAAAAGGGTTGTTTTAGCCATGGTCCGGTCCGCTCCAACCCGCAATCCGGCCCGTTTGGCCCGCAGACCTTCAGCCCGTTTAACACTCCTATTCGTTGGAATTAGAAGTCTACGAGAAATCCCCAATTGGTATTCCAATGGGTATTTATCCGTTGGAGTGAAAAATCCGTTGGAATAATCCGTTGGAATTGGCAATTCCAACGAAGGGTTTTCCAACGGACGTAATACGTGGGAATTTCCGTTAGAATTTTCATTTCCAACGGATTTTTTCTAAAATTCCAACGGATTTGTTCCGTTGGAATTTTGCAAAATTCTTGTAGTGATAGCTTCTTCCACCATGGCAGTTAAATTTATAGCATGTTATAAGGCATCCAATCAAAGGATATGGCCATGGAATTTTGTCACTGGGCTGCAAATTATGGATGGTATTGAAAGACCATTAAAATTAATTTGTGACAATAAGTTAACAATGCTATATTCCAACAATAACAAGAGTTCATCAAAGTCAAAGTACATAGACATTAAGTTTCTAGTTGTTAAAGAAAGAGTTCAAAGGAGTCAGATATTTATAAAGCATATTAGAGCAAACTCCATAGTTACGAAACTGCTTACTAAGGGTTTATCACCCAAGGTCTTTCATGAACATACCACTCATATGAGTGTTATATCATTAGATGATATGTTAGTTTAGTGGGAGTTTGTATTAAAGGATGCTTTTGTTTGTAAATATGTTTTATTGATGTTTTATAATAATTTACTATAATATAAAGGTTTTATATATTTACATTCTAATCTTATTTTATTTGATCTCACTAAGTCACAAGATTAGACTAATTAGAAATAGGCATGTTAAGATCACATTGCTTGAAATTTTCATACTACACGTCCATGTTTGATTCATGTTGTTGGTTATACTACTATATATATATATATATATAACTATTGATGGATCTAGTTACGATAATTGTAACGAGGATCACTTTTATCCTATCTTAATTGATTGATGGACCAGATTAATCAGATATGATTTTGATCATGAAAACAATTTTGAGCTCATAAAATTATATTATGATATACAAAGTGTTATGCATATAAATATACATGTAATTCAAGTAGGAGATTGTTAGATTTTTTTTAATGAACATATACATTGTGTGTGTATAATAATAATAATAATTGTATATTATATGCTATCATAATTTAAGGTTAAATGAGTCTAAATCATATCCTTAAATATAAATTTTTTATGTATAAAGATCTTAAAGTCTTATTTTTTATTTATGATAGATAAATTAGAAATAAGAAATGCTAAGAAATATATCAAGTGGTTATGGAATTGGACGTATGATTTTATTTCTAATATCTCATCATTAGAAAATAAAAAATACCTTTTCTAAAAATTCATGTACATCAATTTGAAAATTTTAAAAATCAAGAATCGTGAGAATCACAATCACATCAGTTTCAATGAATTCAACTATACTTTCGGAAAAGAAAAAATAAAATTCCCCAGACGGTGTTGTATCCAAAATATTTACATGGGTGGTGCAACGCCTTCAACCTTTTTTATTTTTTTATTTTTAATCAAAAGTTGGGAAATGTTTGTACCACTATCATTTTTCAACTTTTTTAAGTTTTTAATTTTTTTATTTTTAAATAATTTTTTTTTAATTTAGTATTTTTTATTTTTTTATTTTTCTTGAATTTTTTTATATTTTTTCATATAACTATTCAACAACAATAATTTCAGATTATAAAAGATTTAAAATTTTAAATAAAGTTAGTATAAAATAATTAAATAATATATCATAATTAATTATATATTGATTAAAATTTAAATAAAAAATAAAATTCTCTCATGAATAAAAAATTCAAACACTAAATTCTAAAGAAATTAAAATTTTTATTTAAAAAGAGAAAAACAAAAAAAATTAAAAAAAGTTGGTCCCAAAAAAATTTAAAAAAATAAAAAGAAGGAAATTTAAAAAAATTGAAAAAAGGAAAAAGAAAATAAGATAGATTAGGGAAGAAAAAATATAAAAGAAAATTTTCCCAAGAATAATAAAAAATAAAATATATTAGGAAAGAAAAATGTAAAAAAAAAAACTTTCCAAAGAAAAATAAAAGAGAAAATAAAAAAAATAAAATAGATTAAGGAAGAAAAAATGTAAAAAAATTCTCAAGAAAATTAAAAAAGCCAAAAAATAAAAAAAGTTGGTTTAAAAAATTTAAAAAAATAAAAAAGAAGAAAATTTTAATAAAAAATTTTAAAAAAAATAAAAATAAGATAGATTAGAGAAGAAAAAAACCCTAAAAGAGAAACAAGTGAACCATATAAAAGCAGGCGATATGTATTTGGCTGGCAGGAAAAAAAAAAGAACCGGTTCGGAATTTTTTTTATTTTTTTATTTTTTTTTTGAATTTTCTTTATATTTTTTATTTCTTAATCTATCTTATTTTCTTTTTTATTTTTCTTTAGAAATTTTTTTATATTTTTTCTTTCCCTGATCTATTTTTTATTATTATTCTTGGGAAAATTTTCTTTTATATTTTTTCTTCTCTAATGTATCTTATTTTCTTTTTTAATTTTTGTAAATTTTTTTGTTAGAATTTCCTTCTTTTTTATTTTTTTAAATTTTTTAGACCAACATTTTTTAATTTTTTAATTTTTTAAAAATAAAAATTTTAATTTTTTTAAAATTTAATATATAAATTTTTTATTCATGAAATAATTTTATTTTTTATTAAAATTTTAATCAATATATAATTAATTGTGACATATTATCTAATTATTTTACACTAATTTTATTTAATATTTTAAATTTTTTATCACCTGATATTACTGTTAATGAATAGTTATATGAAAAAATATAAAAAAGCTAAATTTTAAAAAAATTAAATTTTTTATTTAAAAAAATTTAAAAAAAAATTGGAAAACATTGGTAATACTAACATTTTCCAACTTTTTGTTTAAAAAAAAAATACAAAAAGTTAGAGGCATTATTCTCAGCAACATCTTGCACCACCTATATAAATATTTTGGATGCAATATCATTTGGCGAATTTGTTTTTTTCTTTAACCCACACAGGGCAAAAAGCCGGACAATGCGTCTAAAGAAATCAAAGGGAAATTAAATATATATATATATATATATAGCGCTTACTTGGACTTTTGCATATGTAACATGTACAACTAAGATTGGAATCTAGACATTTAATTTGCTATGCCAAATTGCGAATGACAAGTTATAATAATGCACCAAACGCAGCGGCAGAAAACTGGTATATAAAATAAGAAAAAGAATTGCACAACAAAATAGGCCGCATCCTTGTACAAAGAAAACAGAAATGTCACATTATTATTTGGTACCTGGTCTTCGGGGACTACAACTTTAAAAGATTATAATAAATTAAATTCACTAAAACACTAACTCTTGAATGGGTTTGTTAATTATACATTAAAAACTTGACATTAGGTTTTACATATAATATTATGACAACAAAAGTTTATGATTATATGGAATTAATGTTTTCACACATATACTATCTTTTGTTTATTAAAATAAAATTAATTAATTTTAAGGGTATGTTCTATGAATGATTTAGTTTATTGAAATATAGTTTGCAGCTGTATGTCGTTCACACTTAAACCACGTGTAAGCAATCTAGAAGGATATGAAGAGAAGAGGCTATATATGTAAGATAATATTTATTTGCAGCATATTTTTTATTTTAATAGAGATGATATTATTTGATAGGTGCAGTGAATTGGAGAACACTTAGCAGTCAAAGAGAGCAGCGCGGTTTAATCAGTTAGCCGGTAGCTTATAATACAAACATTATATGGCCTTTGCTTTGAGCTGTGTGCCTCGTGATATGCCCCCGGCTTTCATTCTAATCTTTTTACTATCAATTTCGCATCACCATGTGATGCCAAGCCACAAGTTTCAACACATGCATGCAAGCAATGATGAATAGAAAATGCACTTGTGATCTCGATTACATTACAGAAAATTATAGTATGCTATAAAAACTATAAAATTTTAATATTACATGCATATATCAGATCATAAATTAAATCAGATTATTATAATCGAATTCGAATATCAATATTAGATATTATTTAAGTCTTCTCAATTTCAAATTTTGATTTAAAAAATGAAATTTTCTCTTATATTTATAAATCAATGCACAGTCCCTTTCACAATTGATGTAGGATAGTTCAATAAAATAGTTATTCATTATATCTTGCTTTAATCGTTACAAATAGATCAATGTTTTGAAGAGGAAGCTGAGCACATCTTAGCTTAAAAAAACAACTCTTTGCCCTTTAAAATAGTTTATAAATTTGTTCAGCTGGCAACAAACTCGGTAGTTTGGACCACTAATTCCCATGGTTTTGCAAAGAATGGCCACTTGGACATGTTATAAAATCTAGAGCGAGAGCAGGTAACATTTACTTGTACAACAATCAAAGTAGTAGCACCAGCAGCATGGATAATTAAAAAGACGGCTTCAAATCTCAAAGGAAGGGTATATAAGTTGATCATCAACAACCACGACTTGCTCCAATTTCTAAACTTCCATCTAAATTATTAATTTTACTCCTTCCTTTTGTCCTAGTACTAATGGTTTTCAAAACACAGAATAGTTACCAACATTTGACATTCATCGAATTAGTATTGATCCCGATACACAGATGTTATGGTTATCAAAGAAAATATTAATTTCATTGAAAAAATTTAAATTAATGTATTTTTCTTTCACAACATCATATATATTGATTTGTTATAAATATTAATGATAGAAAAGCTATAAAGTGAAACTGAAATTTGGAAGTGGAAGATTAATTAAGATTTTCAATGTTTGAATCGTATCTTAACAAATTAATTAATATTTAGCGTTTTAAAGAATAATATCCATCAACATTCTCCAAAAAAATTATTTCTTGAAAGGCAAAAAATAATATCATTACAGTCAATCAAAATATGCTATTTTAAAGTCTTTTATTGCAAAAAAAAATTTATTTTAAATATTTTCATATCAAAAAGACTCAATTCAACTCCCTTAAGACTTTTAAAATTTAATAAGAACAACTTAAAATAGAAAATACTTCATTTAAGACAAAAATAACTGCAATATTTTATTTTACATATCACCCAAAAATGCTTTATTAAAAAAAAAAACTTTAAATAGAAATAACTTCAGCATAGAACTAAACTCACTAACAAAAAGCAACCCAATCAATTATTTAAGAAACCAATCTCAAAAACTAAGGTAAATACCAATCATAAAGTTCTGCAAACTAGTAAAAGAAATTCACACCATTACTAAGAAATAAATACCACCAACAAAGGCAATCTACTTATTAAATGACAAAAGACGAGCAAACCAAACAAATTTATGTTATTGAAAAACCTTAATTACTTCAATTTTCAATAAAAATTTTCAACACACGCATAGCAAAAAAAATACACTTTTCTTAAGGGCATGAGATAATAAACTCTTAAGCTCATACACTTACGAATAGAAGAGCAAATACTATAATGAATAAATCATTGATTATAATTGAAAATTGAATGTCACGATCATCAAATGTAAATAATTACTCCTTCTGATTAGGGTTTTCATAAATGATTATAATTAAAGTATTCAAAATATAAAAAATTAATTTTATTAAGATTATATTAAAAAATGATTAAACATTCATATAATACTTTTCTATTACATTTAATACATAATGATGTTAATTATCTATCACACTTAATAGACAATTAATGATGCTAATTGGGAGTAATTATTGCCTTAGTAGTTTCTCGACTAATTACAATTAATATTATTAGCTTTGACTTTTAATTCTAATACTATGTATAATATAATTTCTTCATTTTATTATTTTAGGATTGTAAATTAAATAAGTAAATAATTAAAGAAACACAAATATTAAATAAATAAATAATTCTGTTGAAACAGTGGATTAATTTCATTGAAGGGTAATCGTAGCCAAAAAAAAAAAAAAGTGCAAAGGGAAGAAAGGGGAGAAATGGAAAGAACTAAAGCAACAATTAGGTAGGAAAAAAATTAGTCAGAAACTCACATGTTAGAAAAAGAAAAACAAAGGTTAGCAAAAAGACATCAATTGATAGGAGGATAGCGGCTTCTTCTTTTTTTTTTTTTTTTTGGATAAATATTTTTTAATTTAATATTAGAGGGCATCAACTATCTTTAACCATCTCACTGTTAAAACAGGAATTTTTGGCCAACCATTACTTTTTTTTTTTACAACTAAATTTTTTTTCCCTTCAATTACAAATGTTTTTCTTTCCAAGTCCAATTTTGCACTTGAACCACTTTTCTTTCCATTACTCCCCAAATTTTTCTAGAACTAAAATGTCATCTACATATTAAATTGAAAATAATTATTTAAAGAAATAAATTCTAAAATAAAACTCCTCTATTTTTTAAAGAAATTAACAATAAATGATCTATACGAATATAAATATAATTATTCTGTAAGTAAGAAATTTTTTTAACATAAAACTTTATAATTTAACATAAAATAAATTATAAAAGTGTCTTCTTTTAATTAGTTATATCAATTTTATTTAAATAACAGAATTTGTCTTTGTTTGGATCCATTCACCAAATCTAAAGTGCAATCCATTACCTCTAGGAGCGTGGAGGCTTTTTCTACACTAGGTACGCAAGGAAGATTCTATCAATTTTGAATTTCCATGTGCCTTTGTTTTTTTTTTTTTTTTTTTTTTTTTTTTGTCTATTGCATGATGTATGGAGATCAATGCATCATAAAATTTTCTTCTTTTTTATATTGAATTCAAAATCACAACATATTGTATATTCATCTTATAGGAAGCTTAGTTTATAATTTTTTTTACTCATACATTATTAATTAAATTGAGTTTAGAAATAATATATAGAATTGTTATTAAATTTTTATTAGACAGTGAAGTAAATGTAAGTCCATCCGTAGCACGAGTTTCTTACTAGTTTCAGTAATAGAAAAAAATTAGGAGTATTGAAAAGAAAAATGTTACATTGACAGAATTAAAAAGAAAAGCATATGTAATTTGTGGGGGGGGGGGGGAATTGAGTAGAAAACGTGTAAAAAAGAATAACTGATTAAAAACTATATTTTGATAATGAGACAGTTGGCTTTAGTAATATAATTTCTGGATTATAACCACGTGCATTAAAAAAATTTTGACAATTTGGTTGTGAATATCTTCTTAGGTATCTATTAACAAAAAAAAAATTCTTAATTCACTGCTGGCATACTAATTACTTCAAATTTCAGTCTAAGATATACCTTTCTCTGTATCAAAAAGAATGACTTTATATTGACAATTTCTGTAGTCTATAATTTGGTAATCAGATTAAAAAAAAAGGTTTTTTTTATCTTTCCCAGGATTTAATAAAATTATACATGTTACATCTCTAATATCAAAACCTACTATAACCACCCATGTAGTTTCAAAATCTACTTAAATTTTTCTAAAAAAAAAAATACACACTACTTAAATTCAAACCAAAATTTTTATTTATCATATTTTAGTTGAGCTTAAAAAAGTTTTTTCTCCTCCACAAACTATTTATAATGCTTAATATTGTTTGATTTGAACTGTGTTAATCTTGTCTTCGGGGTTTCATTGATAAAAAAAAATATCAAAAAATTGTGTTTAAAGTCCGACGAACATATAAATATTGAAAATAGAAAGTAAATTCAAGTAATTTAAATAAACTTCAGGAGAGATTAAGTATTTTCAATTATTTTTTGTCACACATAATTTGTTAGTTGGACTCAGTACTTACCAAAGTTACTGGTCTTGGACATCAAAGTCCAGATACCAAGATAGAAAAGATCCTCGTTTGAACAAATTACCCGTTGAGCCCACCTGTTTGTTTGTCTCAACTTACTTTAAGTGAAAGCAAGCCACCAACCAGATCAACGTGCCCTCTAATTCTGCGGTATATAGGGTGTTGGATCAAATTTGGACCCAATCCCCTCCCCGACCAAAAAATTTAGCCAGATCACTCAACGTTTCAACTATAATATATATTCATATTTTATCCAATAAATAATTTTTAATATTTTTTAAATTCAAAATTCAAAATTTTAATATATGAATTTTATAAAATTAATAAATAAATAATAAAATTGATAATTAATTTTTATTCATTAAATAAAAATAAAAATATATTATAATTAGAGGAAATATTTGTGTGAGTTTATGCTCAGCAATATTTCTCTATGCAATTTGCATGATGATTATGTGATGGACATGCACCCCCATCATGGGGCATTAAATGTCACTTGCTTGTTTGTCTAACGATGACTCTAATAAATGAGGAACAAATTGGTCTCAAACATGCAAGGGACATAGTTATTGTGAAACGAAGCAAAGTGGTGTCCAATCGAAGCTAACACCACTATTGAATCACACACCAAACAATTTAAAGACCTAATTAATTGGGCATTCCTTTAAGGACAAATCCCTTAGCTTTAGATACTTTTGGCAACCCAAACAGAGTATGACCTCCACCTCACCTATAACTATCGCCATTTCTTTTGGATTCTTGTCCTAGTTCATTACAATCAAAACATAGACTCATACACTAAATTGTTAACTTTATATCCATTCTCATAACCACATACATAGTTATTTTCGGATAATTTATCCTTGAGTCAATAAAAAAAATCCAATTTTTCAAATTAAAAAAGATATTGACGTTATAATAAGTGGATACATATGGCCAAAAAAATCAATTGAATTTGAATTTAATTTTTTTTCTTTCATCAAGTACAATCTTACGGATTAAATCAACCTTACTATTTTAATTATACAAGATAAAGATTTTCATACATTGTGCTATTTCTACCCATAATTAAAGGTTACTCAAGTGAATAACACATATAATTTAGAGTTAAATATATTTTTAATCTTTTTAAAATATAAATTAAGTGATTTTTAATATAGAGTTAGGAGAATAATTTTATTAGATATGAGACACTTTCTATACTCTCATTTACATGTATAAACAGTAGATACTCATGAGATATTATTTTTTTACATATATAAATTAAATAAAAATAGACTTGAAGACAGAAGAAAAATATTAGCCAATAGGTATAAGTAATTAAGGCATAAAAGTGTATTGCATTGAATAAAATACGACACCAAATTTCATGTCATTTTTTCTATCAATAATTGGATGAGAGTTTAATGAAAGGTTTAAAATTAAACTAATTAAAATATTGGAATAAACAAAATCAAATTTTTAAATGAGAAGGATTGCAAATGTCTAACTTTTATTTTAAAAGAATTAAAATTATGTTTAAACCTATAATTTATAATGAGTTCCACAACTTTTACTTTATAATGTGTGATTTAAATCATGCTATTTATATGACCCTATTCAAAATTTCACCATTAATTTATATAATTGATGGCAACCCAAGATTTTGTGAGATTGGTGAGGACAACTAGTCAATATTGTCACCACCAATTTAGGCAAATAGTACCATTTATGGTATCAACAGATATTGAAATTTTCGTACAATTCACTTTGGTGATTATTCGGTGGAAAATCCATGTGTGGCATATATAACAGATATTCTGTGATCCACGAAAAGCCATATTCGTTATCATTTTAATCGGATATGAGGCTATAATACCAAGTATATGTTTTTATGAAATTTGGTTTAGGGCATTCATTCGCAGTGTCTGCCAACTTTTTTGTGTTGTAATGCAAATTTGCCGTACGTGAGCAAATCCCAAACCCATGGCCAACATAATAAGTTTTTTCACATGGAATGACTGGACTGGCCTACTCATTCAACTTTTGAGTCACATATATTCCTCCTTCTATCTAAATGTTATATTTGTTGTTGGGACATGGATCACTTCAGTCATCGATACTACAACATCTGGCCATCCAATTGAGACATTTTGGTTTCACGAGCTTGTTGAGGTGGTCACATGTAAATGGAATTAATGCTGATATAAAGGAGAAACACTCTCGATGGATAGGCTTAATAATTAAAAGGCAACCTACTTAGCTCTTATGTGGATTGGATTGAAGCGATCTTCTGATTCTCAATAATTTATTGAACAGCCAAACAGTAAAGAATCTAAACCTAAAATTGCCACCAGAATCCTTCGAATATACTGAAAATTCGGCTAGGTTGTCCACCATGTTCATTCGCTTGAAAAATACTGCTATATTTTAATTATAATATACATTTTTACTTTAACTTTATAAAAAAATAATTATTAATTATGTTATTTATATAAAAATTTTATAGAATTTACATATATTAAAATTTGTATTTTTTTAATTTTTAAAATATTAAAAATTATAATTATTTTTTAATTAAAAGTAAGAATAAATATTATAGATTGAGTGTCAATGTTTTTCCATTGGCTTGGACCATGTGAAACCAAGTTCAAGCAAATTAAGAGTACGTTTGATAAAAATAATTGATAAGTTAGCTGAAAGCTGAAAAATTAAATTTTAGTTGAAAACTATTAGTTAAAAGCTGAAAGCTGTTAAGCTAGTTTATTAAATTAGAAATGTTTGATAAAATTTGGTGTTAAACTAGTTGATAAATGTAAAATGACATAAAAGAATATGTTTATATGATTTTTTTATATAAATTCTATTTTGATTTTGTAAATAAAAATACATTTTTAGGTAATTATAATGATAGGTTTTTTTAGTTAATTTTAAATTTTTATTATTTTTTTAAATATCAAATATTTTATTAAAAAATTAAAATAAATAATGTAAATAATATAATAATTAAAATAAATAGTATAATATTAAAAATAACTCA
>JANHAO010024993.1:0-11485 GCA_026873985.1 Saraca asoca
GATGAAATAACTTTGCTAATTGGTTTAAGTTTTGAATTGAAAAGATGAGCTTCAAGATGCTGTGTGACCTGAGTTTTGCTGCATCCTTGTTTGCCATAAGATTCTCATCATTGTTGAAAAATCTCAAGGTCTTTTGAATCTTCTTGCTATTCTTGTCACCCTTGTTTTTTATTTTATGTTTTGCTCGGGAGTGCAAAAGCTAAGTGTAGGGGAATTTGATAACAAAATATTTTACTCATTTCATTGTCCTATCACTTAGCATTTTAAGGTCCAAAATGACTTGCTTCCAGCTGTGTTAGTGTGTATTTATGATTTAGTATCAATTGGCATCATTGCAAAAATTTTGCATAATTTGGCTATTTTGAGTAGTTTTTGTAATCTGGTCATAACTCGAGCTACACTTGTCCAATTAATGTGATTCTTATCTTATAGCAAATCTAAGACATAGTTCTACAAACTTCATGAAGACTCCAAGGCTAAATCACATAATTGGCTATCTGAATTTGTAGTTGAAATCAAGACCAAAATACTGTCTCGGGTAGCCTGACCTTTGTGCACTTATCAAACCATAACTGGAGTTATACAAGTCCAATTGAGGTCAAGCTAAGCCCAAATGAAAGATGATGCATAAGACCACATTTCCTATACAGACTTCTAGAGTTGAAAGCATCATTATAGGTGTGAATAATAAGCTACAACATAGAGGCAGAATTGTTGTGAGTTGGGCCTCTGTAGAATTGGAGTTTTAAGGCCCAATTGGCATGGATCTTGAGCCCAATAGACCATCCTTTGCTCTAACTCACACTCAGCCAGCTGGAAACCCGTAAGTCAGTGAAAAACCAGAGGAAAGTAGTCTACATTGAGCTAGAATAGGCAAGGCAGTGGTAGCAAGCAAGACCAAACCAACAGCTAGCTTCTCTTCTTTTTGGCCTGGGCAAAGTCATTTATTTTTAGGCAGTTTTTAGTTCAGTTTTTAAGCTTTTCTTAGGGAGAGTTTCAGGGGGTAGAGGGCAAGATTTTGCTCTCCTCTTTTCTGTAACTTTCTGCCTTCAATGGAAGGCTAAATTTGTCACCAATTCAAGGGATTAAGACTTGAAGATCAATGCTGAGATTTTGGTTTCGTCTTGCATTCAATTATTTTTCATTTCTCATCCTTTTCTCTTTGTTTTTATTGTGATATCTGAGTTAAATAAATCCATTTGATTTAGATGTTAATATAATTATTGAGATTTTGATAATCACCTTTAGAAGAGAATAGGAAAACTAAGCAATGCATTAAGATTTTGATGGATTGTTTATTAGTAGAGTTCTGATTAGACTCATTAATCATTTCAAGGATTCTTGTTTTGATTTTAAGCCATAGAATATGATTAACAATTGAATGAATGTTTAGTGATCAAGGATGCATTAATCTCAAGTTGATTCACTTAGCCGATTGCTTGTTTATCGTTATTTTCATTTTTTTTGTAGTAGCTAGTTAGCGTAGTTTCTGCCAACCCCCCATTTTCAGCTTCTAATTTGATTGATATCATCCACCAAATGATCCAAGGGCTCAACCCAGTGTTGCCTATACTACAAGTAGTTTAGGTAGCTTCGATCTTATAAATTTCTAATCTGATTGGTCTCGACAGTCGCATCAGCAGCTCACTAGAAAGGTTTTAACCCCACAGCATGAATCCTGCTACTCTCAAGAGAACGGTCAGACGAGGGTAGCGAAGTCGGCCAGAACCACCAGCTCATTCAACCTTCAGCTCGCCCACTAGAAATGGATATTTGTATGGAGCCTAGTTAGCAATCCAAGGCACACGTCTCCAATTGATAACTCAGCCTCAGAACTTACACATCAGCTCCCCAGAAGTTTGACAATGATTTACCCAGCATTAATTACCCAACGCCAAACATTAAGTGCCTGGAACGATGGGGATAATCATTTTGTTGTTCATGAAATTACACTTGTAACCCTCCTCCTTTCTATAAATAGGAAGAGGAGGCCATAATATAAAAAAGAAGGAGAAAATATATACATGCAAAAACTCTGCTGGTATAGAGAGATAGAGAGAGAGCAATGTTCATCATAAGAAATTCCTACTGTTGTATTCATATTCTGTAAAAACAACCTCTCCTATGCATAATCAAAGATCAACGTGGACGTAGGGGCTAAACTGGTTTTAGCCGAAGCATGATAAATTTCTCATGTTGCTATTTCTTCTTCTCTCCTATCATTTTCTTTCACTATTTTCTATCATATTTAGCTTGTAGTCAGGGGTAACACTGAACTCAACTAGTTGACCAGATTTTGGTATCAACATTTTGGCACTAGAAGGAGGGCCCCTACTGCACATTCTTTATTTTCAGTCTTTGATAAACTGTTTTAGATGCAAAGGTAAGAGGAAAAGCTACTAAGAGTGCAAAGTTCCCACTAGAAGGATAGATGCAATAATGAAACACAGCTACTCCTACGGTGGGTGCCAACATCGGCACAGTCTCTTTTGTCCCACACCAACTCATAGCCCACAAAACTGATGAGATTTAAACTTGGCAATAGCGCCAAGAGGCACTTAACCAGCGCTAGAAAACACTAGAGAATACTATGAAGGAACTGGCTAATATGGTCCTAGCATTAGCTCAAGCGCATGCCCAAAGTGCACCAAGGCAGGGTGAAGTGGTCACACCCAAGAGTGGACATCGCCAGCCAAGGACTCAACATGAAGAACAGGACAGGATTGAGTGTCACCGAATCAGCTTGCTTCGCTTATCCAATTTGCAGCAAAGGTCTAAAGTCCATCGAGTTCGAGAGGATAAGGAAGATGATCAACAAGGCGAAAGCTCGTATGCAACTAACAGTGAGCGAGAGATAGATTGTGACTCCTCCATCTATGAGCACAATAGGAAGCATAGAACTTTTGATCGACATTCTCATAGTAAGTGAGAAGAAAGGAGTCAAAAGACATCTAGTTTAAATCTTAAGACCCGATGGTGGAAGAACTATTTCAGAGAATGGAGCAGTTGGAGAAGAACTCTACATCCCAGGGGAACCGTGAGTCCCACGAGGGGTGAACTCCATTCTTTTGCCAGATTGAGATAAAAACCCTTCCCTACAGGTTTAAGATTCTGAACATTCCCCTCTACAATGGGGACAGTGATCCTTATAGCCACCTAGACACTTTTAATGTATAGATGGACCTGTAGACCTCCAATCTGCTCGTGAAGTGTCGAGTCTTCCCAATCACACTCAGAGAAGTGCCATGGACATGGTTCAGAAGCCTTCTAGCTCATAGTATAAGGAGCTGGGAGGAATGCCAGACTAAGTTCCTCAATCAATACAAGGCATTGAAGAGGCAGCTCACCCCTCCTGCCACTTAGCCACAGTCTTCCAATGAAAGGATGAAACGCTCAAGGACTACATCACCAGGTTCCGGCAAGAAGTTAGTAATGTGGACAATCTATCCAACGAGAGCATCCTTACAACAATTTCGACTGGACTTTGAAAAGATGAAAAGTTATACAAGGACATATACAAGTCCCTTGTTAAGAGCCTGGGTGAATTCTACGAGCGAGCCACCAAGGAGATCTGGTGGGAAGAAACTTTTAGCCTAATGAAGCCGAATAAGAAATAGGAAGCAAGTACCTCCAACCGAGGTAAGAAAAAAATTAGAGGTGGGAGTAGCAAGGAAGGCCCAAAAAGGGGGCTCTAGAGGCCAAAGCACGAAGAAGGCCCAAAGCAAACAATTTCTACCTCATTGTCGCTACGATACCTACACGGTCTTGTCAGATGCCCCAGATAGGATCTACATAACCGAGAGAGACAACGAAGACTTTAACAGACCCAAGCTAATGAAGACCTCAATTGAAAAGAGGAATCGTAATAAATTTTGTACATACCAAAGTGATGTCGGGCACAACACATTTGATTGCTGGGTGCTCAAAGACACCATCGAAGACCTTATAAAAAAAGGCCACCTAAGAGATTATGTGATGAGATCCCTAGGGCAGTAACCCCTGCATCATCAGCAACCTATGTCACAATGCCATCAAACTCTTAAGCACGATGAAGCACACTCTATGAGGACCTTTTTCACCATACATTTTAGGCCTCATATTGTGAGCACCTTGAGCCAATCATGTGATTACTATATGCGGATTGATGAGTCACGTGGAGTGTGAAAGACTCACTAAAAAGGCTAGGATAGCTTCAGATAGCATCTCCTTCATAGAAGAGGATGCACAAGGGGTCCACTAACCTCATAATGATGCAATCATCATCCGGGCGAAAATCGACAATACCGAGGTCAGGAGAATAATGGTGGACACTCAGAGTTTCATAAACGTGATGTACAAGGGGTGCTTCGACCAGATGGGTGTAAACATGAGTCAGCTTGATCCATCACCTGAGCCTTTTTATGATTTTACAGGAGATGGAATACTCTCGGTGGGATGAATCAAACTCCCACTTACTTTGGGGGACCACAACAGACAAGTAATCATCATGGTAGATTTTCTAATTATAGATTGTCCCTTAGCTTATAATATGGTGCTAGGATGACCCTCCATGAACGATTTTGACATGGTAATGTTGACCAAGATGTTGACCATCAAGTTCTAGACCCCGAATGGAGTTGGATATGTACGTGGGAAGCAGCAAGTAGCCTGGTGTTGTTATGAAGATGTAGTCAAACTCGGGTTCAAGGGAAGAAGGTAAATGTGGTTTCCGGGGGAGAGCCCCAAGTAATGAGCAAAAAAGGAGTCAGCTACGACCTCGACTCTCGAGAGGTGGACATTGAGTGAGCCACCAGATCAGTTGAGGAGTTGGAAGATGTGCGAGTAAGTGAGGTGGATAAGGAGAGATGCCTCAAGTTGGGGAAATGCTTGCCACCCGATATGAAAACACGATTAATGAATTTTCTGAGGATAAATGTGGATGTTTTCGCCTAGAGCCATGAAGATATGATGGGCATTGATCCAAGTATAATGTCACATACGCTGAATATCGACCCCCAAGCCCAGTCAATTTGCTAGAAGAGAAGACTAATGACCGTTGAACGTTACACGATGCTTAAGGAAGAGGTGGACAAGCTCTTAGCAAATAATTTCATTCGAGAAGCACGATACCCCACTTGGGTGGCAAACCCTGTCCTCATTAAGAAGAAGAATAGGAAATGAAGAATGTGTATTGACTTCACAGACCTTAATAAGGCATGCCCCAAAGACAGTTTTCCCTTGCCAAGAATAGACTAGCTTGTGGATGTAACGGTAGGGCATAACTTCTGAACTTCATGGATGCCTACTCAGGATACAAACAAATTCCAATAACAGCGCAGGATGAAGAGCATACCTCATTCATCACTGATCACAAGCTGTACTATTACAAAGTGATGCCCTTTAGACTTAAGACTGGGGGGGTGACCTATCAGCGATTAGTGAATAAGATGTTTCAAGAACAAATTGGTAAGACCATGGAAGTATATGTTAATGATATGTTGGTAAAATCTAGACATCTCGTCAATCATGTTTGTGACCTTGACGAGATGTTCCAGACCCTGAGAAGGTATCAGATGAAGATGAATCCGCACAAGTGTGCATTTAGGGTAGCCTCGAGTAAGTTCCTTGACTTCATAGTTAATAATAGAGGGATAAAAGCGAACCCCGAAAAAATCATGGCGCTACTCGTATGCGCTCTCCCACCAGTCCAAAAGGTGTCTAGAGCTTGAACAGTTAGATCGCTGCACTCAGTAAATTTATTTTGAAAGCAACAGACAAGTGTGTTCCCTTCTTCGATGTCCTCAAGAAGGGGAAGAGGTTTGAATGGACCCCAGAATATGAGGTCGCATTCCAGTAACTTAAAACGTATCTCGGGCAAGTACCTTTCCTTTGTAAATAGAAAGAGGATGAAAGATTAATCATGTACTTAAGAGTATCCCAACATGCCTTGAGTGCGACATTAACACAAGAAGAGGAGGAATTCAACTCCTTATCTATTATATAAGCAAAAGACTGCTGGATGCAGAAATAAGGTACTCATAAATGGAGAAGCTCGTCTACTACCTGGTCATTACCTCGAGGAAGCTACGACCTTGTTTCTAAGCCCACGGCATCAGGGTCTTGATGTAATACCCACTAAGACAAGTTCTACAAAAGACAAGCGCCTCAGGATGATTACTCAAATGGGCAATAGAGCTCACTTAGTTTGACATTGAATATAAGCCTAGAATAGCTATCAAAGGGTAAGCATTGGTTAATTTCATCATTGAATATATAAGGCCCTTACATGAGGAGGTAGAGGTCTTTAAGGCCCCATAATAGGAATTATTTATTGACGGGTTATCCAATGACCAAAAGGCAAGAGCAGGAATGCTTTTTGTTAATCCAAAAGGTCATAAGGCCTTTAGTGCCTTAAGATTTGGCTTTCAGGCCACAAGCAATGAAGCTGAGTATGAGGCTTTATTGGCAGGTTTACGATTGGCCAAGGAGGTGCATGTCGAGAAATTGAAGATTTTCAGTGACTCATAACTTATCGTTTGTCAAATAAAGGGTGAATACCAAGCCCGAGGGTAGAAAATGATGAGATATCTCCAGAAAGTCTAAGAGTTGTTAGGCTCCTTCAAATAATTTGAGATCACTTAGATCCCGTGGGCCCAGAATGCACATGTTGATGCTTTGGCCTATTTTTCTACCATTGATGATCCCGATCTCGTAGGAGCGATCTTGATGGAGCTCCTTTCATCCCTGAGTATTGAGCATCAAGATGTTGTCATGGCGATCATCAAAGCACCCAACTCCTAGATGAATCTAATCCTCAACTACCTATAGAATGAAAAGTTACCAGAAGATAGACTCGAGGCATGACGCCTGCAAGCTCAAGCAGCCAGATATTGCATTTGCAATGACATGCTTTATAAGAGGGGGTTCACAACCCCACTTCTGAGGTGTATAGATGGTAAAGATTACAGCACCATCTTGGAGGAGATTCACACACAATATTGTGAAAACCATGCTGGGGGGCTGTCCTTGGCACAAAAGGCCCTTTGATAGGGATTTTACTGGTCGACCATGAAGCAAGATGCTATAGACCTCGTCAAGAGGTGAGACAAGTGCTAGAGGTTTGCAAAAGTGTCACGAGCTCCACTAGCCTACTTGAAGTAGATGACAAGTCCATGGCCATTTGCAATTTAGGGGATATACTTGATCGGCCCACTTCCTTAGGCTCAAGAAAATTGCAAGTACACGATAGTAGCTGTAAACTACTTTACCAAGTGGGCAAAAGTGAAGGAACTTTTTGAGATCTCATCTTCCAAGGTCAAAAAGTTTGTATAGAACAACATCATTTGTAGGTTTGGAGTCCCTCAGTAGATTGTCACTGATAACGGGACTCAATTTACTAGTGAGCAATTCATCAAGTTCTGTGATAACCTTTGAATCATTAAAACCTTCATAGTCGTAGACCACCAACAAGCTAGTGGGCAAGTAGAAGCTATTAGCAAGATCATTAAGAAGATCTTGAAGACAAAGTTAGAGGATAAAAAGGGAGCCTGGGCGGACGAATTATAATCGGTATTATGGGCCTATAGGACCATGCCTTGCAGCTCCATAGGGAAAACCCCTTTCTCAATGGTATATGGGAGTGAAGTAATGATCCCTGCAGAATTCGAGGTCACGACACAGCGAAGAGTCACTTTCAACCCAAGGGACAATGACCAGCTACTTGCTACAAACCTAAACCTTCTGGAAGAAGCGAGAGAAAAAGCTAGCCTCAGGGTTGCAACCCACCAACAATGTATAGCAAGGTATTATAACCACAGAGTGTGAGCTCAAAAATTCAAACCTGGCAATCTCATCTTGTAGCTCGTCCTTTCCGGAGCTCGAAAACCCAGCGAGGGAACTTTGGGACTAAACTGGGAAGGTCCATACCTTATCAAAAGGATCATGAGTGATGGAGCCTACCACCTGGTGGACATGAACAGAGTGAAATTCCCCCGCACTTAGAATATCGAGCACCTCCACCGTAACTATTAATAAGTGTCTCGGTACACTATAATTGGTTCATTGTAAATATAAATGTGATTCTTTGAATTCTATGTGGAATAAAATGGGAAGAGAGAATTCTATGAAAACTTATACAATGCAGCAATAATTAACATAGCATGTCAAATTCTTATCCAAGCATGAGAAAACAAGATTCACGCATTCTAGCATAAAAGCAATAAAGAGAAATGTGTTCAGGCTTCTGCCACAACAAAGTTATGTTATACAAATTATTCACAAAGTTCAATACAAGTCTTAGAAGCATTGAAGAATAAAATTACAAAATTCTCGTCCTAGGAGGTTAGGGTCTCGGGAGCTAGGCCTTCGTTGGGCTGAGGACCAAGAGTCGGAGCATCAGAAGTTCCAACCACAGGAGCAGCATCAACAACTTGGGAGCTACCTTTTCCCAGGACAGTGGCTTCAGTAGAAAGGATGCCGACCCTAGCGCCCGGTCCCTTCCTTGCAGCTCTGGCTTTCCAACGTTCTACGGATTCGGAGGCTTGGGGGCTGAAGAAAGAGAAGTCCAACTCAGGGTACTTCTCCCACAAAGTGAAAAAGAAGGAAGCAAGGGTTTTGGTCCTCGTCTCTCTAATTGCTTCCGCCACTAGCAAGGATGATTTTGCTTTAATCTTCGCTGCTTCCTCCTTAGCAAGCTAAAGTTCCCCCTTTAGCACCCTCAACTTCTCAGCAGAAGCCTCGATTCGCTGCTCTGCAAACCATGCCTTCTCCTCAGTAGTGCCAGCCACTCTGTCACTAACCACAGCTATGACTGGACTTCATCCAACTCTATTTTTTCTTTATTCAAGTCATTAGCGGCGAGGCTAAAGTTTATCTTAGTAGTCTCGCAATGCCTTGCATCGCTAGAGAGAGTGGTCTTTAGCTCCTTAACTTTCTCCTCGAGCTCCAGAACCTCAGTTATTCGGACTCCTAGCTCGTCTAGAAGAGCAGTCTTCTCACTATCTTGGTCTTTAAGTGCTTCTACAATCTTCATCAATGTTAGTAGATTCTGTAAAAAAAAAAAAATAAGCAGCCAGGTTAGACTTGAAAACAAAACAAACAAGTTGGCCAAGGTGACAAACAATACTTACCACTAGACTATGATGAGTCGTGAACCCTGCCAGCCTCCCAATGGTGAATTCCTCATTCTCCAGTGTGCTAATCTTGTCAGCATAACCCAAAATCATGTCAAAGTTCTCGACAACAGTCCGAGCATATGTTTCTATTTTGGAGCCGGGCTCGGCCAATGGCTTCGTAATCTTGACACTTGACGCATTACAAAGGGTCACTCTCTTCTTCCCTTTGACGATCCTTCCCCTTTTTGTAGGAGGATTGGAAGGACTGGCAAGTCACCTCTTCGGATCATGGTGTGGAAGGTGGTTCTGGTGGAGAGACCTCGATCGGAGCAGACGATTGTTCAGTGACAACTGGAGTCACTTCAACTTTAGGGATTGAGGGCTGATATGTAGCAATTGGAGTTTAGACTACCTCGAGAGCTAGAGTGGCCTCATTTTCACTATTTGAAGGCAATGTCCTAAGAATCAGCTCCATTATTTTATCATAGTTATCAAAGTTTGTAAGCCTAACTTTTGTCAGCTGGCAAATTCCAATCTCCTTAGTTACTACGGTATCTTTTAGTGGGGTAAGTTTATAGAAATAGAGAACATCCTCGTCAAATCTAAAATTGTTTTGGAGGTCTTTGGTCATTGAAAATCGGTCTAGGAACTCCAACTCTTTGGCCCTAAGTGTTGGCTGTTTGTTGGTCCCATTTGCAAAATCAGACAAAAGGTCAGAATCAAAAGCAGCTACCAAAGAAGTAAACAAACCTGCTCATGCCTAACCCACCTACCGGAAACAAGAACAAAATCAAAATTCTTGAGATATCACAGCGAGGGGCATGAGATATAAAACCAATGTGATTTGTAACGACCCGCGTTGGATTTTCTCTTGGCTTCCCCATACAGTAAGATTTTCTTGTGAGGTGTCTACCTGGTCGAGAGGTAGTAGAGCCCATCCTCTGAGTTTTCATACCTCAGATCATGCAAGTAGTAAAGGGTTTCGGGGGACGGTGGAGGAAGGCTATTGTCCTAGTGGATGAGGGCTAACGAGATCAATGAAGTGTATGAATTTGGCGTAAGTTGGAATGGACTGAGCTTCACTTTATTGAAAAAATAAATAATAAAAGGTTGTATAGGAAATCTTAATCCCACGATAAGATGCGGGATGCCAATGGCTATGAAGCCTCGAGGAAGATGTAGAATGTTGTTGTCCAAAGTAGGGACCATAATGCTACACCCCCTGGGGATCTGGCTTGATTGGATGACGGTTTGCAAGTTACGAAGACTTATAGTTATAGTATGTAGCTTGAATGCATAATGATCAGGGTATTGACCTGCAGCGGCCCCTTGGTCTTCGGTACGTCCCAGATGAGTGCCGGGATTTGTAACAACCCTCCTTCCACTTGAGGTCGCTCCCTTAGCACGTCGAACGACCCCCACATTCTGAGGGGAGTCCAATTCATCATCCTCATTCCTAATTAAATGGCAGTGATGTGCATGACCCCCTTTCATTTACACAATGAAAAAAGTCTGGTAAAGTTGCTGAGAGCGAACCGTACCAAAGACTAGGACTAATGACCCCCTGTTTCACAGGCTATGCACACTCTATGTCATCGCACGGACAACCTAAACTTCAGTAGATGGAGGAGACACTCCAGCCCAGTAACAAAATCTCAAAAGATAAAAATCAGTGTCTGGAATCCTAGAGCCTATTGGTAACCCATCTATTCTAATCTAATAAAAAAACTAAGCATCCGAATCATATGTACCCATTAACATTATCATCTCCTAACCAACCAAGGCCAAGTCCCCTATTTTCTACAAAGGAAGAAAATGTAAAAAATGTAGAGTTAGAGGGAGCGTACCATGATTTATAGAGACGAAGAGTTCGAAAAGTTTGGGTAATGGCTGAAATAAAGGACGAAAGACAGTAGAGACTGGTGGTGAAAGAGATATCACATCAGCCAAAGAACTAAATGAGTAGAAAATGCCAGAAGACTGAAAGCTTTCAAACGACAAAAATGAGAGGGAGAAGGAAGGAACTTTCGGCTTAATAAGAAAGCACAATCCTGCCATTAGATAAAAAAGACTGTCAGTAACCCACGATTTGATGGTTCAGAGAAGACAATGGCCAATAAATGATGATTCAGTGCACATGCACCAAAAGCTAAAAATAATAATTACCAGTTGCCATTGGGAAACGAAAAGCTGTGCAGGTAAAATGAATCAGAATACTAAGTGGCACCTTGGGACTATATGTTAGTCAGGATGGGTGCCCTAGACCAATTTGATTGGGTTCTATTGCATCCTGGACTATACATTCTGTATATTTAGATATAACGGTTGTACATTTCATCTTATATTGCATTCATCGTGTATTGCATACGTAAGATGAAGCCCGTGGTGAGAAG
>JANHAO010024994.1:0-11469 GCA_026873985.1 Saraca asoca
GAGGCCATCCATTGGATTCTGAGACAAGTCAAGAAATATAAGGTTCCGGCACTCCAATATGAAGCTCGGAAAATCAGAAGTGATGCTGTTGTAGCCCAAATTGAGATGAACTAAGGAAGACATGCCTGAATAATGAGACCAATTGGGAGGAGACAGAAAGTAGTTTGCTCCAAGGTCCAGATACCATACCTTTTTCAGACCTGTGAGTTGATGTGGAATGGTACCATTGAGACTATTGTTGTGAAGGCTAAAATATTGAAGCTCTTTTAGCTGGCTTATTTCAGAAGGCAGTGTGCCATCAAATTGGTTGACTCCCAAGTCCAAGAAAGTGAGCCTGGACAAGGTACCAATCGCAGATGGTATCTGTCCACCAAGACTGTTGTTGTTGAGATTGAGAAAGGTCAGATTGGGAAGTTTGGTGAATTCTAGCCCGATGAGCTTCCCGGTCAGGTTGGCACTGGGGATATTCATCTCTGTGACGCTAGTGTTGTTGCTGTCACAAACAATGGCATCCCATTTGCAGACGTTGTTTATGTTGCTAAGAGACCACGAGTCGAGACGTGAAGGAAGAGGAAATGGCAGGCTGTTTTTCCATTTGATGAGAGCTTCTGCTTCAGTCAGCAGAGATGATTTGGTCTTGAATGGAAGCAAGCAAAGCATGAGAATAGGAAATAGAAGAGGACGATATTTTTGAAGAGTATTCATTTTCATGGTTTGGGTCCAGTTCTTGCTGTGTCACTAGAGTCTTATATAGTAGAATTCTACTTTAGCTATTGCTCAGGAAAAAAAAACAAAGGGATTAATAGGTTTATGTCTTGGAACAGACTAACATGATATGTCATGTGAATCTTGAGATATGTAGGAAAACTCGGCTTTATTACCACCGTCCATTCATTTCAAAGCACACAAGTTTCAGAAGTTTCATGTTATGTTTGCTATTTGGCAGGGCAAGGGTAATGACTATGATTCTTAGAAACTCTTGATTGCTTATTTGTGTATGTATAAAATCACTGATTTCAACCCACAACTATTTGTCATTATTTCACAAACTATCGCAGTGAACAAGAAAAATATGTAAAATGTCTCGACATACAGCAGCTAAGTAGGAAAGTTTTGAATTTTCTCAAGTTTAATTTACATTATGATAGCAAATCATTACCGGTAATACATTTCAAACCACACAAGTTTCACATGTAAAGGTGCGTTTAACGGATTGATTTGAAATTAATATAATTTTATCTCATTTGAAACTAATGAATATTAATTCATAAGAATTAATGAGTTAACTTATTAATTTGATAATATATAACAAATAATAAAGGATTAATTGATTAATATGTATATATATGTATTTATATTAAAATTATAATTTAAATGTATAAATATATTAAGATAATATTAAATAAATTTTAATATTTAATGAGTTTATGTATTGAATATTGGCAACATATATATATATTACATAAATTTATCAAAATAAATAATTATATTTAATTTTAATAAAATTAAAATTAAAATTTAATAAATGAAATTTTATGAAAAATTATTATTATAAAACATTAAAACGAGTATATAAGTTAATTGTTATAAATAAATAAATAATTAATTAATATGAGGTAAAATATATCAATAAATAAATAAAAATACAATAGTGATATAAATTTGTAGGTGATAATAATAATAAAATATAATTATATTTAATAATAATAATAGTAACAAATTAATAATAATAACAATGAGGAGGAGGATAATATAATTAGAAATAATAATAATTATTATATTTAATTTTAATTAATTAATATTTAAAATATAATGAATTGTTCGGTATTATATCAAGTTGATATGGGTCTGATCTAATAAAATGGTAACCTACATTTTAATAGATCTATTATCCGGTTTTGTTAGATCTACTGACATATTTTTGTATTATATGTTTGCTATTAGGGCCGTAATGGCTCTGAAACTCATGATTTCTTATTTGCGCATAGTCACTAAATCCAACCCACAACCATTTGTTATTATTTCACATGCAACAAGAAAATTGTGTAAAATGTCTCAACAATATTTATATTGTTGAAAATTTATAGATCAATGATGGTAGCAAGGAAACAGATTAACATTATATTTCAAATGTTGATACACTTGGAGAGTATGTTTTGTATATCTGAGAACTCTCCCTTTTGATTGAATACACAAAAGTATATTTATAGTGATGTAAGTCGATTTTATTACCGACCTTGTGTCTTCTAAAACCTTCTATATTTTATCTAATTTCTTTTCTTCATTTTTTACTATTTTTTTTATATTTGTTACAATAAATTCTCTAGATTTTTTTTTGATTATTTTTCAACATATATTAACATCTCAATTTTATTTTATTTTATTTTATTTTTTTCAAATGCGCGTCATTCCACCTGAATTTAGTTTATGTGGTCGGAGCTTAAGTTCATGGTAAGTTTGATTTCTAATGTAAAAGATATATAAATACTGATAGTTTAGTTACAATGTCATGAATTTACCAATATTCTTTTGTGTCTAGAAATTATCTTCAATTTTTTTAATTTTTCTAATTTTTATTGATTATATTTGATAGTATTGAAATTTAAGTGATTTAAATGAGCATTAAGAGTAAACTTAATATATTTCTCTGAAAAATTTAACATTAATATAATAATAATAATAATAATAATAATAATAATAATAATAATAATGTTAGTGTTATTATTATTATTATTATTATTATTATTATTGGTGGTCTATGGGGATGTAATGGAGGGCAGGATTCCATCCTTCTAGTTTGGATGGCAACTGATTGTCACTTGGTCCCTATTTAATTTTGTACTTATCACGCAGCTAATGATCTTGATTAGACTTTTTGTTTCACATTGAACAGAGTTCTCAAATGATGAAACACATTGTTAGAGAAATTATCTTTAATAATCTTTTTTATTCACAAAAAAAAAAAGAAAAAATTACATTTTATCTATCTATTATATAATCTTATTTTCAATCACCTTTTTCATTCATCAAAAAATAGAAAAATTGCATTCAAATCATATTTCATGTATGTCATTAGATATAGTTTAATGATAATAGTTCAAACCTCCTTATCCATCTTATATATAAAATAATTGAGTTTAAACGTGTAAAAAAAATATAATATTTTTTGTCAATTTACAGGGTCCATTTTATTATAAAATTGAAAGAATCCATATTCATTTATATATTTATATTAAATACACTTATTTTATTTTATAAATTATTACTTATCAATATATATATCATAATTTAATTTACAGTAATTTTATTTATTTATTGATTCACATAAACGTAAAATAATAATTTGTGCATATGATAAATTGCAACTAATATTTTCTAGCAACTAAGTGGGAAAGCGTAGCTTGAGTACGGCCCATACGTTTCAAAACACACAAGTCTCACATGTTCGAATTTTCACGTTTTGTTTGACATTTGGCCGCGTAATGATTATGATTGTGTGAAACCGTTGAATTTTTTATTTGTGTACGTGCACGAGTATTTGTAATTATTTCGCATACTATTGAAATGATTTGTATTAACATATTTCAATTTTTGTTTTCAAATGCATGGAATGATACCAAAATTGGCTTTTTGCACTGAGGTTATAGACAAAAGTTACTCCCCAAACGGTGTCGTTCCGAAAGTATTTATCAACAGACAGAGGCAAGACATTCTCAGTAACGTCTTGCTCTAATTTTATTTTTTTTTTAATTAAACGGTAGAAGATGTTACTCTCAACAATGTCCTTTACTTTTCTTTTTTTTTTTTTATTTAAAATTTTTAAAAATATTTTTATATTTTTTTACATAATTGTTCATGAATAATAATATAATATGATAGAAGATTTAAAATTTTAAAAAAATTTAATATAAAATAATTAAATAATATATTACAATTAATTATATATTAATTAAAATTTTAATAAAAAATAAAATTTTATAATACATAAAAAAATTAAATATTAAATTTTTAAAAAAAATTATTTTAAAAAAATAAAAAAATTGGAAAGTTCAACGTTTTCTAATATTTCATTTTTTTTATTTTTTAAAAAAATAAAAATAAAAAATTTTAATAAAAAATTTGAAAAAATAAAATCAACATAAAATAATTAGATAATATATAATAATTAATTATATATTAAATAAAATTTTAATTAAAAATAAAATAATATCAAAAATAAAAAATTCTAAAGCTAAATTTTAAAAAGTTAAATTTTTTATTTTTTTAAAAAAAATAAATATGAAAATAAAATATGAAAAGTTATAATTTTTATTAAAATTTTAATTAATATATAACATTATATAAAATATTTTTATTTTTATTATTTAAAAAATAAAAAAAATAAAAAATTAGAAAAAGTTAGATTTCCCAATTTTTTTATTTTTTTAAAATAAAAAAATTAATTTTCTAAAAATTTAATATTTAAATTTTTATATTTATGATAGAATTTTATTTTTATTAAAATTTTAATTAATATATAATTAATTATGACATATTATCTAATTATTTTATATTAAATTTATTTAAAATTTCAAATCTTTTATTAGTTGATATTTTCATTAATTAAAAATCATCTGAAAAAATTTAAAAAAATAAAAAAAATATTAAATTTAAAAAAATGAAATTTTTTAAAATAAAAAATTTAAATAAAATAAAAAAGATGAAAGATGTTATCAGAGTAACGTGTTGCACCATTCAATGAAAAATAAAAATAAAAATAATGCAAAGCATTATTGATAATAACGTCTTACCTCTTGTTGATTGATATTTCTGAAAAGATGTAATTATTTTTTACTTTAATCCTATACTGGGCAAAAGGCCACTAGAATTCAGATTATATGATTGGAACTTAAGGTCATGATAAGTTTGATTTCTAATATAAAAGATATATAAATACTGACGGTTTAGTCACAAAGTCATGAATTTACCAATATTTTTTTGTGTCTAGAAATTATCTTCAAGTTTTTTTATTTTTCTAATTTTTATTGATTATATTTGATATTATTGAAATTAAGGGTCCCCACACATAAATCAATAATTATTAAAAAAAGTAATGAGCATTAAGAGTAAACTTAATATATTTTTTTGAAAAATTCAACATCAATATTATTATTATTATTTTAAAAAAAAATTCAGTGCTAGTGTTTTATTATTATTGGTGGTCTACGTTAAGGAAGGGGGTTGGGGGATGGGGATGGAACGCCTGTCAGCAATGGCATTGCTCTGCAGTCTGCACCATTGGGCTACTTATTATTATATTATTTAATTTAAGTGGCCAAGTTTGTTATTTATTACATATCATATTATTTTTCATTTATTTTATAGTTAAATTACTATTTTTTTAGGATAATAAAATGTTTATTATTTTTGTACTTTCACAGCCTTTATAGTTAAAATTTATGCATTAAAAGAAATTAATAGTTCAATAAAAGAGTTAGTAAATATGAAATTAAAGTTAAAATTTATGCAACATGAACTAGAAGTTGACAACAACACATAAAATAATTTTATTTTATTTTATTTTTGCTTGATGGACTCAACATTTATTCTTTTTCGTCTCTGTAAAAATTAGTTAAAAACATGTTACGCTTCTTGAGCTGACTTGCAGGATGGATTAATTTAGGCCATTTAGTATTCCACCATATGCAGCGAAATTATTTTGATATTCAACTTCATTTAATTTTAATTTTTAAATATTTAGCTGCTTGTATGTCTTTGAAAACATTTTTCTAATAAATATTTGTATACTTTTAATCATAATATATGTCTTTAATTGTTTATTTATATTAAATTTGTCTTAATTTTATAAATCTATCGAAATATGATTTATATATTAATTTAAATAAAATTCTTTTATCCCATAATTCTTATCCATACATTTGCACTAAAACAAATCTAATAAAAAATAATGAGTAAAATTTTCATAATTATATAATAAAAAATAATGAGAAATCATTATATGATCTTGATTTGTCACATAATTCAACTTACATTATGCAAAAGGAATTTACAATTGGCTCATTTGGGTGGGCTTCACATTCTACAGATTTGAGAACTATAAGGATACGACGAACAGAAGTTAGTATAAAATGATTTTTTCTATGACAAGATAATTGAGTCGTTCTTTGAAAAATACAAGGTCAACTGGAATTTCAAGTCCTCTATTTTGAGTTTCCACCCTCATGACACTAATGTTTTATATTTAAACTTGAATTTTGATGGTCGAGTAGCAAAGAAGAACTTTTAAATCTTGTTCTAAACGTTTACCCAGACAAATTTTAATGTACCGTTTATCCATTTGGAACTACGAATGGAAGTTAGTACAAAGTGACTTTATCTATGGCATGATAATTGAGTTGTTCTCTGAAAATTATAGGCTCAACTGCAAATTGATGGTCAACTGGCATCAATTTTTTTATTGAAAGTTGAAAGTTATTTTTCTATTAATAATCACGAGATAAATCATGAAATTAATATTTTTATAATTTAAAGATATTTTTTGTTTACTTTTGACAATTGTATTTAGTAGTATTTTTTATAAATTATAACAGTTCTATATTAAGTTGATCGTTGTTCATCATATATAATATTACTTTTTTCTTATATTGTTACCAGCTGCCCTTCTTGCATTTTTGAGGATGTTGGTTGGGTTTTCTGACTTTGAATTAATAACTTTCCATATTGTTGCTACGAGGATGATTAACACCATAGCGTAGCGTATATAAGGAGATAATTTATTTAGATTCAATTATTTTAAAATATTAAAAATTATTATAAAATTATGAAAAAATATTTTTATACAAAATAAATATTTAATTTATTCTATTATAATATAAATTCATGCAATGACCAAAATTAAAATAATTTATTTAAAATTTGAATGGTCTTAAGAGTTTATGAACAATATTTTTATGTGCGTATATGTATGAGTCTATGCATATATATATTTATATAAATAAATAACTGAAATTGATTAATATTAAAAGATATATTTTAAAATAATCTATAGTCTCTGCATGATTGATCTATGTCGATCAGGTGGGACTAGCTAAGAAAATAGTTTCATCATGCAATTTACCCATGTTGATTGACCGATCACATTTGATCGATCAACTTAAGTGTAGAACTTAGACAAATGAGAGCTGAGCAAAGCAGCTGCTTAAACAACACATGATAAAAGGTGTGACTCAAGCCTACATGAAGAATGTAACACTAGTAACTGTCTAGCAGGAATCTTGCTCATGTTAACAATTCGTCACAGGCATGTGATAGCATCATATTTGTCCATGAACATATTAATTAACATGTCCAACACTTATATATACTAACATGTATTCGTTTTTTAGATCATCTTAATTATACTATTAAAACCTTACTGAAATACTAACTTGATTGTTAGAGTGTGTTTAGCAAACCACCTTTACATGTGCAACTGATCCTATTGTGTTTACAGGTCATATTTCGGCTTCACTTTGCTTTGCCAATCATTTTCACTAGTTAGAGAGTTTCATTTGGTGCTATTTGTGGCTTTTCTGGCCACTATTATGTCTCATTGCTCTTATTCATAATCTTTTCGTGCTCCATCTCCGGATGGGCATTGTCGTCATGATAGAGCTAGAGACAATTACCATATAGACTAGATGACAAACAAGACTCATCGGATTATTGTTAAGATTGAGTGTGATGCATTGGCGAAGCAGGTTTGCTAGTTGCGTGACGAGTCAAATGCCCTCTATCGTGCCTAAGCGCAATCCACTTTGCCTCCACCACCCTTAATCCTCCAAGCCCTATTCTTAAGAAGGCTAACCTAGTTATCCCATCTTTTCCATTGGTAACCCAAGCCTTTCACATCTCAAAGTCTCAACAATTTCAACTCGCTTTGGCACCTTCTATGAAGGTGCAACCTTTTATTACTAAGGTTTATTTGCCAAATGCCACTATCACTCGTCGATCATCCGTCCCTTTTCTCTACCGTCCACAAACTTCTCAGGTTCTAACCCTAATTAGGCCACTTGTGCCCAATGTTTTAGTTATTTCACCATGCATGATTAATGCCTACCACCATATTATCCATACTCACGAATCTTATAACATGTTAAATCCAACCATGAATCTCACCCAAAACTCCATGTAGCCATCCTCCTATAAGGAGAAGAACCACCTTAATTCTAATCATAATATATGTTTTTAATTTTTTTATTTATATTCAATTTGTCTTAATTTTATAAATCTGTCGAAATATGAATTGCTATAAATTAAATCCAATCCTGTTGAAACAAATTACACCTCAGACTTTCTTGGCTATAGCTTAGTCCAGATCTACAGCGTTGCCATGGAAGCCATTGACTCGTCTGCTCTGGAAGCCCCTCGGCAATTGAAGAGATAAAGGATGGCTAAATCATCACTAGAAGATCTTCCTTACTCATTGAAATATTAATTCGAATTTCTGACTACAAATGTTTGTTTCAATGCAAGTTCGTTTGTAAGCTTTGGTCCTCTTTTATTTCCGAAACTAATTTCGGTCGTCATTATCTCATTCTCCATCCATCTATAAACAAGATACCCAAAAATCATCTATTCACTTTCATTGGTTATTCTTCCGGTAACCCAAATCCTAAGTTAATTTTTTTCAATCCCTGGAGTCTCTTTCAATTTCCTCTCTTTCTCTCTTACAATCCGCATCATTGAAACCTTCTTCGACTTAGTGTTGTGATTCTATAAATTTTCAAAGCCAATAGGTATATTACACATGCAACCCACTCACCATGCAATGGATAGCTCTTCCTTGGGCTCCTTCGACCGAATTTGTCAATTTGTGCCACTGTTTTATATGTGAGCCTTGTTGTAAAGAAGAACCAATTCATCAACATTATGGGATAGCATTTAAGGTGGCGCGAATTCTTCATACGACGCCTGATCTCAATTCTATTAATTTGCAAATCTCTTCTTTCAAAACTGATCAATGGAATCAGACTCCATTGTGCCACAAAAATTGACATTGTTATTGACTTTTTAAGCCGTAATTTGTAACAATGGATCATAGATGATTTTGTTAGGTCTAAGTTTGGTACAGAAATTAGTTGTGTTCATAATTGTTAACGGAGAAAATTTGGATCAATATCAAATAACTATACTTCCCTCAGCATAATTCAACTTACATTACGCAAAAGGAATTTACAATTGGCTCATTTGGGTAGGCTTCACATTCTACAAATTTGGGAACTGCAGGGATACAATGAATGGAAGTTAGTGCAGAGTGATTTTATCTATGACAAGATCATTGAGTTGTTCTCTGAAAATTACAAGATCAACTGGAATTTCAACCCCCTCTGTTTTGGGTTTCCACCCTCATGACTCCACCCTCATGACGGGAATGTTTTATATTTAAACTTTAAATTTTGATGGTCGAGTGGCATCACACGACAAACAAAGAAGAACTTTAAATCTTGTCCCAAACGTTTACTTAGACAAATTTCAATGTACTGTTTATTCATTTATGCTCCCATTATGGCCAACACCGTTTCCTCATACTTGAGGAACAAATAAAATATTCTGTGTAATTTAAATTTTTTTAAGTATAAATATAAATAAATAAGATATTATTTTGATGGATGATGTCTTTTAATAAGACACTTACTTTAGTATGATTTTATTTGGAGCCTTCTCATGTTTATTTCTTTTAAACAGGATTTTGTAAATCAACTTTAGATTGTCTGTAGTGAAAGTTGCTGAAGGGGATGCTTAACTTAAGCAATCCACTTTAAATAATTTTCATCGTTGTAAAGTAACTATCAAAATATAAGTCAGCATTAGACTATCCACAATGGGGGTTGCTTAAGGGAATGCTTAACTTAAGCAACTTTCTTTAAAGCAACTCTCCCATTGTGAAGCAACTCCCAAAGTATGAGTCAGTATTGCAGTTACTTAATAAACAACTGCATCTTAATATTAAAGTGGGTCCAGTTGTGAGATAAGTTAAAAGAAGTGAGATAAATTATGGGATCCATTTAAGAAATTTGATAGAGTTGCACCATTGTGGGATAAAATTATTTGAGTTGCTTAAAGAGTGCAAAATGATATGACAGTATGGGACCTAATAAAAAATTAATAAATAACACGTAAACAACTCTTGTAAGCACCTTACATTGTACATAGTCTTACAATTGCTTATTAAGCAACTGCATCTTAATATTAAAAGTGATTAAAAAATTCAATTGCAAAAGTGAGATAAAGAAGCGAGATAAATTATAAGATCTATTTAAGAAATTTGATAGAATTGCATCATTGTGGAATAGAATTACTTGAGTTACTTAAAGGAATACAAAATGATGTGATAATATGGGACACAATAAAAAATTAATAAATAAAATTTAAATAACTCTTATAAGATATTTGCATTGTAGATAACCTTATTATTATTTGGCGCATTCAAATCATTTCTGCTATTCTAAATAACATCAGCATTTGTCATCGCGCCACGAGAACAGACAATTAGACAAGTTCATACTTCTTTTCCATGAAAATTTGCTTCTAATGGTCCAAATCAACGGCCGAGGCCCAGAGGGCCAGTTTTTGCCTTTTTTTTTTTTTTTTAATTGTCCTTCTTTTGGGTGTTAAGATTGAAAAATAATTATTAAATTATTCATGGCATTCCAAGATTTTCTACTCCAAATTATTATCTTGAATTGATAAATTTTTTGTTTTATAATGATACATATTAAAAATATATAAAAAAAAATCACATGCAATCATATAATTATAAATTCCCTTGCACATGAAGTTGTCTAGTGCAATTTGTATGATCGATTTTCATTACACTGTTGCAATTTCTGGCATCAGCAACTATTAAATTTCTGTAAAGCTTACGAGTTCTGCTAATTAGACGATATGTGTATGCTGGGCTGATAATGGAGCAGAAATATAATATTTTTGTTTTACATTGTTAATATTTTTGTGAATTTACATTGTTAATTTTATTATAAAATTGAAAGAATCCATATATATTTATATTAAATACACTTATTTTATTTTATAAATTATTACTTATCAATATATATATCATAATTTAATTTATACTAATTTTATTTATTTATTGATTCACATATTTAAATTTTACAAGAACATAAAATAATAATTTGTGCACATTATAAATTGCAACTAGCGTTTTCTAGCAGCCAAGTGGGAAAGCTTAGCTTGATCCCAAAACGACGTCGTTTCGTTTAGGCCATTTAAAACACTTTTTCAAAATTTCGATTTTGTCCTTGAAGTTTCATAAACTTCAGTTTTAGCCCCAGACACTTCTAGCGAATTACGTTTTGGTCCCTGAACATCAAATATGTTCACCAAGTGGTCATTTCATGCTCCGTTATGCATGTGACCCAGTAGGCCTCCGAAATGTTGGTAAAAGTCCAAAATGCCCTTCAAACCCTT
>JANHAO010024995.1:0-11495 GCA_026873985.1 Saraca asoca
CAACTTGAATTGAAACCACAATTCAAGTCTACTCCACTTGATCTTTCATCAATCGAAAGACCTTTTCAATTGATCACAAAAACATCAGGATTATCAGGCTCCTGAACTGCTAGTTTTTACAATAAAAATACAAGAAATTAATAGGCTTCTTGCTAACCTAGAAGAATTGGACACAGGCTCTTCTAAATCTCAAAGAAAAATACAAGATTTGATAGGTTCTTGCTAACCTATATAAGATTTCTAAATCCCTAGAAATCTTAAAATAGAAATAGAGATAGAAGGTGTACGAAATACAATACCAGATGTTTAAGATGTAAATCTTAAACAAACTAAGATAAGCTCATATAAAAGATGATCTAGATAGCTTGATCAAAAATATGAAAAGTTTCTTCAGAAAGAATAGAAAATGAAGAAGAGAATTCTGCAACTATTTTCTCAAATTCTTTTTGTGAGAAAATCATTTTTGGGCTCTGAAAGAATCAATGAATCAATTGTATCAAAATCGTATCAAATCATAATGATTTCCTGAGAAAAATTGTTTATATAGATAGAGCAGTTGAGTGGTAGTTAGTTAGTTATAACTGCCATAACTATTTGCAACAAAAAAATAGTTTATTCATTGATACATCGATATAACATCAATTACAGTCTGTTATTTACTAATGCATCAGTGTGTAATCGATGTATAGTATATTGTTTTTCATCGTTAGATTAATGTATGCATAGAGGTAGTAAAAAATCAGAAGTTTTGGTAAGTTAGTTTGAACTACATAAATTGGTGTGACTTCGATTTGAGTTTTCAAAAAAGTTCTTCATAAATCAGTGTGACTTCGATTTATGTTTCAAAAAGTTCTTGTATACATCAAAGTTGCATCGATTTACGGTGTAGAAAACTATTTTATAAAACATTGATTTTCTTCAGATCATTTTTCTCTTCTTTTTTACTTTTCTGATTTAAAAAGATATGGATCAACTACTATATAAGTTTATTTACAAAATAATCCTAAGTAAATAAAATAACAAAAGTTTGAAAACAATCTTCTTGCATCAAAGTCTTGTATACTTGATATAATCTAAAATCAAATAGAAATCAGTAACAAATAATAATAATATATCAAATAATAATGAAACACATATAATTTTACATCATGAATAAAATTTGTTTTTTAACATTAAAACCAATATGTAGCTTAGAGTGTCCTAATCAAATAATCTTTAAGGTTAATAATCTCCACTCTAAGGCTAAAAGAAATGAATTGCCTTGGAGCTTGCTTGTGTGGTTGATATCCTTCTTTGATGGGTAGCTTGTGTTCAACTAATTCTTGACTTAAATTAGGCATCTCATCATAACTCTAGGCAAAATAATCATTGTATTCCTTTAACTCTGAATTAATTTTCTTTCATCTGCTAGCTCACAAAAGTCAACCTTCCGTCTTTTTTGGTTCTTAGAATTACTTCTTGTAATGGATCCTATACTTCTATTTTCTTCACATCCTCTTTTATAGGTAACTCATCAAAACCCAAAGGACTATCATTATAAATACACTTTGGGATTTTTCTATGCCTTTTGGTTTAGCAACACAGGTTGACAACTAAGTCATTTGCTTATTGAAGTCATTCATTGAGGAAATAGGTTGAATTCTCATTTACAACCTATGTTGCACCGACACCAACACGCAGACACGGGGACATAGCATTTTCAGAAGTGTCGGTGTCGATAAGTGTCGGAAATGAAAACGTTTCTGACACATGGATATGGCTGTTATATGAAGTGTCGGTGCATCGAAGTTTATAACCTTTCAGATTATACAAAAACCAGAAGAGTCAAGAATGCAAATTTTGACATTTAAAAGGTCAATCATTTATGCACCGACCTCAAGAAGTTTTACATTAGGATTATATACCTTGGACTTGGCATTACACTGTTGCATGTAACATAAGTTGTCATCCACTGAAATCTACTATACTTTCTCTATGTTATTCCATATTATCATCTTCTAGTTAAGAATAAAAGGTATAACACTATGGCATGGATCCAGTCTCATCGTAAAAAAGTATTATAATTGGCCTTTGAAAGGACCACTATAAACAATATCTTTCTCATGATTGTTCCCACTTTAAGATTCACCATCACCATTCCTCCAAATGCTGACATTTTCCCATTGAAATTAGTCATTATTATGTTTGATGACATTGAATCTTTTGAAAATTTACCAAGTTTCACAAACGTGGATCTTGGCACAAGGTTAATTACTGCCCCTTCGAGACAAAGACTTGTTTAAGGGATTGTTTGTCAGCTTGAGCCTTTATGTGTAGAGGTTTAATGTGGCTTTTCATTTTTTTTGTTAGTCTTTCAAATCTTTCGACTGGCGAGTTGTTGAAGTTTACAATCCACATAATGACACAAATTCGAAGTTATTTGATAAATCTTGCTCAACTAGGACTGAAGATGATATTCACAAAATACATACCATGTCACCTCCATATTATGGCCTTTTCATTCAACTTTTTATTCTCGAGCTTTAAACTATTAGATTCCTTAAGGCTCGATTGTCTTTGTCTGAAATATCGACAATATTGTCTTTGTTTATAAAATGTAACTCTCTTCTGTATTTAGCATTTTAAGTTTTGGTCAGAGGAAGAGCCTAATAATTGGGATTAACCCAGATGTTTTCCCTTTTTTGAAATCTAGGCCACCATTATGCTATCAACTTTCATGCCTTTCGGCCTTATTCTTCACCTATTGTCCAGTAGATGCATTATTCGTGGGAACTCTCATCCTTAAATGAAAACTTACTCTTTGATTGAGTTGAATCTTGTAGTCAAAGTCAGTGTGTTTACAAATAGATTCTTTATTTTCATCCTTATTTGTGACAACAATTCTAGGTCCTTCTTTTATAACTATTGCCTTTGCATTTCTTTTAGTGATACTTTTCTTGATAGTCAAATGCTTACTCATCGGCCTTTTCTTGTTCAACAAGGTCGATTATGTCGAGCTCCCTTTTCCCTGCTAGAAGTACTTTGACTTCATCATAGTATTTCTCATATCTAAGATAGATTTTTAAACTTCCCCCTTAACTTCTATTTTTTTGATAAATTTGACATTCGACTCTTCTTCTTCAGATAGGCTTCTAATATGAAAGGCGCTTCTAGAGGGTCCCCATACTCATATATGTCATCTACATCAATATTTCAACTACTTGGTTTGACATAATTTGAGTTGGTTGGGAAGGGGTTTGCGTCAACCATCATCTATTTTTCCTTTTTAGCAAGATGAAGTTTGCCTTGTTTTATCACCTTCTTAATCATTTCCTTGAAATGGACACAATTGTTAGTAATATGATTGAAAATGTTATGATACTTGTAATACTTTTGATCTTTAATTTCATCTTTTGTTAGAAGCATGTGTCCTTCTGATAGTTTGATCTGCTTATTTTTCAACAATAATTCAAAAATTTGGTTCGCTTTATTTATGTCGAAAGAGTAAACCTTTTTATTCAAACTATCTATTTTATCTTTGTTTTTAGAATTTTTTAAATAAGCACATACATAAGGTGGATCAGGTTTCATTTCAGCCACTTGCACTTTAATATCATTCTTGACTTCTTATTCTTTTACATACGCCACATCATCTTTTCAAAACGGAAGTCTTTTCATTTTTCCATCTTTCTCTTGTTGAGTTTGCTCAATTTGCCAAATATTCTTGACTAATTGAGACATATAAAAAAATGTTAATTAATAAGTCTTTTTCATACAGCAAAGTCAAAACCTATTGCTATTATTTTCACTATTTTTTATTCAACAATTAATGTAAAGCACTTACTCTTTGCTTGTCAAAACTAAAAGAGGTAGTCATTAGAAGATTCATCGGATTCTTCCTTATGTTCAAAAGTTCAGCTAATCCAATTTTCATTTCTCTTCTATAAAACTAGTCATGTTCATTCCATTTGAGCCTAAGAATGCACCGAATTATGTTGTATACCTAAATACAAAGATAAGTTTGTACGAGTTAAGGATAACAGAAAATGTTTTATCTTTAAAAATTCATTACTAGCAATTTCTGTACATTCGACTATAAAATGGGCTATATGTTCTATTGTAGATTGGTTTTCTTTTCCTAAAAATGTCATGAATTTTAGTATTTTGAACTCTCTAAAAACCTTAATTCTGTTTATCCATTCTAGGAAATCTCCTTTGTAGTTTGGTCAAATAGACTGGTCCCCAATTGGTTTATTGATTGTTCAATCAAGTATTGTATGTTTTGATCAAGGGCTTAATAATTCATGTTAGGAGGAGTATTTTCATAATTTCGGTTTCTCATATTTCATTGTACTTTTCTCCCATCCTAAGTATTCTTACATGATTATTTTGAGGTCTTGCTACATTAGCTTTAGCATCTTTAGAATTTTCTATTTTAGTTCCAACATCTTGTTCTTCATCATTACCAAATAAATTTCCAATTCTTTCTAATGTTATATTCATTCTTTCTTCATTTGTCTCAATGTTTTTCAAAATAAGCAGTAATATAGTTGCTATTTGTTGTGACATCATATGAATCATATGATGATAACTTTCATCCATTTGTTATTTCAAAACGGTTAATTTTTTTGTAGTAGGTATTCCAAATCCTTGGTAATTCCTTTTCATCCGAGGACACACAAGCGAAATTTGGTTGTTTAAAGGCATGCCATATGGTATAGACTTGGTCAAGCCATGTTTTCTTATACTAGCTTAGGTGCAAAATGGGGATTTTGAAAGTTCCTTTTGCCTAAGTTTTGGTTTTGATTTCTATTTAGTGTAGTTTGTCAGTTTCAGCAATTTTGATTGTGATTATTATTTTGCTATCCACCACTTCAATTGTTATTTTGATTAACTAGTGGCTATTGGTGGTTTTCAAGCTGAACAATATTGTTTGCTTGTTGTCTATCTTCATTTTGAGGGGTTTCTTGAGAACTTGAAGAAGACATATTTTTAATTGAACTAACTATTTTACCACTTCTTATAAGCATATAAAGTACAACGAGATTACTTTAACCATGTCCTACTACACAGATGGATTCAACTTTAAGAAATGAATAGACTCGTTCACCATAAATGGACAATTGCTACTTCACAACTTTAGGAAAAAAGTGATATGTAACAAAGCAAATAACATCCACAAATAAATAACAAAATTTTTAATGAAATGGCAAAAAGGATGTATTGGATTCCACAAGGAAATTAAAAGTAATCCTAGAAACTAAATAAATAAAGTGCTAAGAGGCAAAGTACCAGTACACAGAGTGTGTTTGAGTGTTTGAAATATATGTTGATTCCTAGATATTGAGTTTTGTTTTATTTATAATGCCATAGAATGGTTACAAAAATTTGAAAAATAACTGCTCTAAATCTACTAAAAATATGACAAGTAAATGAACAGGTGTCATTTTCTAACTCATTAAGATAGCTTCTAAAAATTGTTAGTCAGTTACTATCTTTGTGCTCCATAGCATGACTCAAATTAAAAACCACTACTTGATCATGGATTGGGTGCGTCTCAACTACTTGATGAAGTAGCAACAGTGTTTGACAACTGCTTTATGCTCAACTCATTTAAAAAATGAATTTGTCACCATTGTACTAATCAAAATCTTGAGGGCAATTAGTTGAACCTCCTAACTAGTTAAACTAGCAACTCTTTAAAGTTTACAATCCCAATTCGACCTTAGTAAGGAACAAATAATGTTTTCGACTATTCCTTTATTTGATCTAATCATTTTGCATAGGACAGTTATCATAGGAAAAAGATCCAATTAATTGTCAAAAATTTTGACAAGTGATAAGATAATTATTTACATGATGATGGTCAGATTTTTCTTGTCCCACGTGAGGTATTCTCCGTTTTGGCAATCAACCCCATTAGGCCTATCACACGATTTTGTCCCTTGCCCGAGGTTCCCATTGGAGTTTGAATTGGGAAAAGGCATCTCACATTTAAGAGGGGTGTACCCTTGCCTTATAAGACACAAGAATATCCGACTTCTCATCGATGTGAGACTTCTACTGATCCATATCTCTTTTTACTATCAATATTACCTAAGAATTTCTCTCTCACTTAAGGTAAATTCACATAAGTTAAGGAAAGTTTACAATCCCAAGTCAACCTTAATGGGACACAAATAATGTTTTCGACTATTTTTTTATTTGACCTAATCATTTAGCATAGGGTAGTTATTATAGAAAAAAGATCTAATTAATTATCAAAAATGTTGAAAAGTGATACAATAATCATCTATGTAAGAAATTTTCTATCATTTAAGGTAAACATACATAGGTTAAAATGGATATATATTGAATAGCTTGCCTAAGATAAATACGCATGAATTAAGGATGCTATATACTGAATAGCTTCACGACGCTCCATCAGCCTGCATTCAACTTGTCCAACTTGATCATGTGGCTACTGGTTTATAAAGACCTTGGGTCTTTACCATGGCCTTTTGTCTTGGTTTTTTAGCCCTTTCTTGTACCAAAAAAAAGTATTGAATAGTTTCATCTAGGGTGCAAAACAATTGTATTTTATTAAATTACTCTTTTTTAAAAATAACGTTAATTGAGTGGTTAGTCATTTATGCTTTGTTTAAAACCAATTTTTTTAGATTTGATTTCATTTCAATAGAAATTATTTTAATGTATTTGTAAATGAATTTTTTTTGTTTGAAATATATTGAAAAATGCATAAAATTTCACTAAAAAAAAGATAAATTTTGATGGTATCATGGTAAATAAAATATTAAAGTGAATGAAGATATAGATTTTGGTATAACATATATTTTAGGCCAAATGAAATGAATTATAATGAAATCTTTGATAAATTTGATGGATTTAATAACAATATAAATATAATTAAAACAAAAATTATAAATAAAATGAAATGAAATATTTTTTAACTTAAATTTAAACATCATTTAAAAAATTCATTTAAAAATGAAATGAAGTCCTATTTTTAACCATTTCAAAAGAGGGGTTTAATAGATATAACATGAACAAAATTAAAAAAAAAAAAAGATAATTAATGCATTATTGATTTTCTTAAATGACAAAAAAAAGTAATGACAAAATTTCTCTAAAATCAGAGATAAAAATGAATAGAGATACTTGTAAGAATTTTAATTATTTCAAATATTAATTTTATTTGTTTAAAAGAGATTTAATTCATTTAGTGGAGAAATTCAAGATATTTTATTCTATTCATATAATATATGAATGTGAAAATCTAAATGAATAATTTTTAATGTTATAAATGAAAGTTTTTATAATGACTATGAATAATAGATTTAGTACTTGAATGTGAATATAAATTCATGAATGAGATGTAAGTTACGGTAACCAGTGGTACACCTAAAATACTAAAGATCTTACACTCTCTTTTAATTGTTGGTCTTAGGCATGCAAAATATTACCTGACTAGAGCTAACAAGCTAATCACTTATAGAATATTCTCATATTAATATTATTCTCTTTGTATCTTTTGACTTATATTGAGAACTAGACATTTCATACATATGAAGAAGACTCATAGTATGAGAAAAAAGTTTGTCATCTTTGGAAATGATTGGTGATCCTAAGAAAAAGTTTGAAACTTATGAAGAATGTTCATAACTTACAAAGAGATTTATACTTTATAAGAATTAAGAAAAAATTATATCCTAAAAGAGGTCTATTAAAGTTGAAAAACATATTTCTATAACAATATTCGATAACCTTTTATAATCATTTTCTTATTTTATATTATGTGAGAATCTATTATTTCTTATCATATTAGTGATGACAAGGCTAAATTAAAAAAAAAGATAATTAATACATTTTTTTCTATAATCTCACTACTAAACTTTGCATGAATACAATGATAATATAATTGATTAATGTAGATTTATATATAGTTTGTGGTGAGATCAGAAGGGGTTTGTGATAGCAAACAATTGGTTTCCCGAAATCTACATTTGATTTTCACTGCAAAGTTTGTAGAAATGCCAGCCAGGACATAGATCAGAACGGTCGAATGACGACCGGCTGATAAACACAAACGGAATAAACAACAGGCCTAAGTTCACCCGCTGTTATCATGATCATTCTGTTGACGCCCCACGTTTGATCATTTCATTAAGCAACAGAACAGGCCATTTCCACAAGCTAGTCTGACGTGGGAAATGTGGAGGGACTTTCACCTTGGGATGATATTGACACCATTATAAATAGATACCAACCTCCTCATTAAAGAGACTAATGCATTATTCTTATTATTTATTAAAAATTTTCTGATTTGGACATGGATATGTTTGACAGTACACTTGATCACCCAACATCACTAATCTGTTTGTGTTCGGATGAGGCTTCAGTCACAAACGAATGGCCATGCATGGGAGGGACAAAGGACTAGGTTAGCTTTGTGTTCATATTGCTTAGCTCAAATGTGGGCCATTTTTGTCAACTTAAGAGCCAGTTGCTTCGTTTTGAAGGATGATATTATATCACTTTCACTTACGACGAGATTGATTGGCTGTATATCTTGCTAGTTTTCGTCCATATATCAAATATGAAAGGAACTTTCAGTATACGTCATGTCATTTGGCTTGTGATGGACCCTCATGACAGATTTAAGACAACAGCAAGTGGTGTTTTTCTACAAACGTTCGACCAAATTTCACTCGCATTCTCTTATTTTTCAAACTCTCATTTATGCTTTCATAAATAAATGGAATTCAAAATTTAAGACTACCCCTTGTATAAAAAAATGCGAGCCCCACGTCTGAAAATGGACATGGAGGGTAGTATTTTTGTTCCTTACATTCATATGCAAACGGATTAGGTTTTTGTCTAACTTACTTGAGCTACATGACATATAAACATTGTCACATACATTATTGTTTAATTCTGTACATGTTTGCTGAGACGTATAATCACAATTCGCTTGTATAATTTTTTAGTAACTAAATGAGAGAGAAAGATTCTTTAAAAATAAATAAATAATTAAATGAGACAGAATGTATAAAGCAAATATATATTAAGGTGGTGTAATGATTTCTAGTGATGTCTAAACTTTAGCTTGATTAGAACATGGCAGTGAGCATAGTCTTGTAGCCACAAGGCTAGCCAATCTAAGTACCACGGATAGCTCTTCTAACCAGAATCCTGTAGTGTATCGATAGCTCTTCTAACCAGAATCTTGTAGTGTATGCTGCCGAGTCATGACTAACATATCAACCTTCCAATAAACCCAAGTCATACATATATAGATAGTAGAGCAATATAGATTTCATCACACATATAAAAAAAAAAAATCCTTTGCATAACATGTTCAAAAAACAACATGAATGTGTAGTCAAAGCTGCCATGCAAATCAAGTATTAAAAACATCTCAAATAAGTAGCCTTTAGTGTGCAACAAGAATGGACTTTTTGAATGGGAAAAGGAATAACTCTGTTTTATTAATATATACCTCATTACATAGTTTTGATTATATAAATGAGGCACCAAGCCAAACACTTGTACCTCTAGATTAATACCTCGGTGCCCTCCAAGATCATTGAACACTTCCCCTAAAGAGCATTCTAAGTCAAAGCTTTTCTAACACAAGTAAACATATTTTTTATAAGCTGATATAAGAGCTTTTCCTATAGCTCAAAAGAGAATATATGCACTGTCTCGTGTGTATGTAAAAATAAAATTGTAAGGATTATAACCATGTACTTTTCTACTTATATTGAGTAAATAATTTGTGCTAAAAAACATAAATGCCCCCAAAATAGGAAAATTATAGAAAGAAACAATACACAAGTGTGCGCATTTTCTCCCATATTCACACCAAAGGAACATCTCTTCATACTTGATTTTTACACCAAGTTTCATCTAAAATTGAATATGTTTACCTGCCGGATTAGTTCAAAAAGCCAGCTTGTGGCATTTTTCTCTACTTCAAATGTCAATGCTCTCATTGATTCTTCAATTTGACATAGCTTCCATTAAGATCTTAAGCTTACTCCACTTAAGCTTCTTTTTCAACAACTCTATGCTTGCCTTTTTGAAATAACATCATTTGAGAGGCTTTGATGCATGATACCATCAACCTAACATAGCTTCCATGATAATCAGTAATCTGTTGCTCCTCAACTCCTTCATTGACTTCCTATTGGTTTTGCCTCTATGAAGTCTTACCATTGAGCATTTTCTTTTCCAAAAAATTTGGATAGTTACCTTCACAACTTTGGTTTTTTAGGCTTTAATGCCTTTGCAGATTATGTGATCTACCTCTGTAAAGTCTGCTTTGTTATCTTGACACTCTTTCTTGTGCCATTATTTCCATAGTTCTTCAATTTGTTTTCACTAGAACTTCTCCTACTACCTCTACAACTTGTGTTTGCTTCACTAACTATGCAACTTATAGGCACACTACCACTAAATTCTCAATGCACTACCTTTTTGATATAAGTGTGCACTACCTCCAGAGCTTATGCACTTGCTTGGCATTTTGGAATGCCTACTAGTAGAGACACCCTCATCTAATGTCCAATTTCACTGATATAAGATGGACGAAAGTCTTATGCCTTTCATTGGCATAGGTTCCTTACCTTGCTGACAAGTATCATGGTGAAGGGTTTTTCTTGGCCAAGACAAGGGAGATGAGGCCGAAAATTTCAAAAAATTTCCTCCTCTTGGCTGAGCAAACTTCCCAAGGATCCATTCATATGAAGTCTCAAAATAACCTAGATCAAATCTAGAGTAGAAGAAGAGTTCACTAACCTTTCGTCCAGCTCTTGCACAATGGAAGAATGTGGATCTTCACATCAGGAAAATCCTCTTCATGGCCTCAAAAGCTTCCTCTCCAAGTGCTAGCTTGTTAAGGTTCTTGAATTGGACAAGATGAAGCCAAAAACCAGAACTTTTCTGGCCTTCTTCTTCTTCCCTTCTTGGTTTCAGCTTAACAAGCCGAGAAGCTTCCCTTGGTTCGGTTTCAAAAACTGAAATGAAGAATGCTTCCTTGTGTCTGTGTGTGAGTGTGTGTTGCCATGTAATAAGGCAAAGGAAAAGCTCAAAAACGGCGCCATTTTGGGCTTAATGAAACAAGTTTTCATTAATTCCAAAATGGCCAAAAAGTTTCCTTAAACATCCTTTTGGCCCCAATGCAATTACATTGAATTACACTTTAGTCCCTGGACATCAAATGTGTCCAAAACTTTATTATATCATTGGCCACATTATTTCCTATTATATGTGTGATCCAGTAGGCTCCCTATGCTTTAGCAAAAGTCTAGAATGCCCTTCATACCATTTGAAGGCATATTAATTTCTCTAAATTAATCAATTGGACTTAAGGTTATAAGTGGACTCTAGCAAGCCACTTTAGCTACCCAATTCATGGTAGGAGTCATAGATATGACAAGCCTGTCTGTGATTGGCTTCAATGTGTATAAAACACATCACGTGTTACACATTGTGCATGATACAATCCTTTCATT